>JAIPRK010001913.1:0-36576 GCA_025469195.1 Chaitophorus viminalis
TTCCATACTTTCCATGCTCTTTTCATTACTAAATATTAGTTAATAAGTAATAACATTATGATTTATGACTATAGTCATGAGTATTTCACTGTTGTAGTAGTTGTAAGCGTAGGCACTTGCTTTTTTTTTCATTATATTATATTAATTCCTAATTCAAATTTTGAATATTCATATTTTACATTATTATTCGTCACCACCCATCACTAAATATTATAATAATAACATAATGATATTATTATTTATTATAAACGTAGATTGCGTAAAATGCATTTTGCGAAAATTCTTGAAAAAGTAATAAAAAGTAGGCTTAACCAATTTCTAGAAAAAAATAATATTCTGTCTAGAAACCAATTCGGTTTCAGACCAAAATTAGGTACTGAAAGTGCTTTATACAATGCGACATCTTTTATTTATAGTGCACTCGATAACAGTAAAAAAACAACAGGGATTTTCCTTGACCTATCTAAAGATTTTGACACAGTGGATCATTCTAAAATTTTCAATTTACTTCCAAATTTTGGTATAATGAATTCAAGTTTAAAATGGTTCAAAAGTTATCTAGACAAAAGAGTACAAAAAGTAAAAATAAATGGCATTCTGGGGGATGAAATGTTAATTCCTCGCAGAGTACCTCAAGAGAGCGTTTTGGGTCCCCCTCTGTTTATATTGTACATTAATAGTATATGTGATCTTGATATCAATGGACAGATCGTAATATATGCACACGATACTCGTTTACTTTTTTCAGGTGATACTTGGGATGACGTGCAAACCAATGCTACACTTGGTTTCAAAAAAATATCAAATCAAAGAAAACTTACCATTAATTATAACAAAACAAATTTTATAAATTTCTCTATTCTTAAGAATAAAAACAACTTTGATCACTTAAACATACACAATTGTGATAATGAACCTTGTAGTGAATTTAAATGTCAAAGTATTTTTAGAGTAGTAATTGGAAGTTATAGGAGCTCAGTGGTAGATTTATGGGATGGGGAGGGTCCATCACGGACAATAGATATATATTTTATGGATTGTCTCCCATGTCTACATGAAAATAATTGAGTATTTGACACGTGGTATATGCTAGAAATACATATAATTTTTCATGATCCCCCCCCAAGAAAATGTTGAAAATCCACCACTGTAGGAGCTTATGTACTCGTAAGAAAAATATGCACGGGAAAATTTTCCAAGTATTTTTTAATGTATAAATCTATTAAAGAAATATTCTTCACACCTTTGACCGAAAAATAGAATTAAATTCAAAATCAAGACATTGTATTAAATAATGAAAATATAGGCCTCGCACATGTTTATACATTTAATATTTATATATTGGCGCATTTCGTTGTTAAAACGCACTTTGATAAAGCATATATTAGGTGTCTGGATTAGAACTTGTACCGTGCTATACCACCTGTTCACTTATGTTTACATTTTTAAGTGATTTGAAAAAAGTACTTTATTTAACACGACGAACACGTACTGACGATGGCTATGTATTCAATATTGTACGCAATTTATTAAATAATTTAAAGGAATTCATACATAAATACACAATCATATATTCTAAGTGAATGCCATTATAATACTGTTACTGTTTTATGTGCTTTTTCGGAGGAATAGCAATTTTCCGTTTTTTTTTTTTTTTTTTTGTATTATAATATGTAACGGGCATATCCGATCTGAAGGTCTAGGTTAAAAAATTAATCATAGGCGTGTTTACGAGGGCGGCCGGGTGGGCACCATCCCCCCCCCCGTTGAATTGTGCCCAAAAAAAATAATGTCAGGAGAAAAAAAACGTGAAACACAAAAAACTAAAATCGTTTAATTTTTTAATAAAATAAAATGCAAAAATTGAATAACGTTTTATTTCTCATAAAACACAGACATTATGTAATAAATAATAACTAATAATTTTATGTAATAAAAACGAAATATATTTTTCAAACAAAATGCCTGTCTTGAACAACATTAACACACCTATGTACTTTGGTGCATCAATATATTATTATTATTATTAATATTATTCAATCGTTTTAACTGTAGCAACCATGTTTAATAGAATCGTCTGGTAGAGTCCAGAAGTATTTTTCTGAAAAACGAAAACCGATTAGAAAACTATTTAATTTTCAAATATTAAATAGTATATTTTATATTTAAGTAAAGAAAAACTTACTCCGATCCATGACTCCAAACTATCATTGTATATGTTTTTGAAAGCTTGTTTTATTTTAAAAATATCAAGTTCTGATCTGGTCACAATGATTCTTATTATTGTCTTGTGGTTTATCCTCAGCCTATCCATAGCATCGTGTAAACGCTCTGCGAAATAGACGTCTCTGTTTCTTATAGATTTAACTGAAAATTCAAAGTTTTATTCTATTAATATGAAAGCAAGCTTTTGACGTGTACTATAGTATATAAAAATAACATATTCAATTATAAAATTTTTACAATTCAATTGTACTCTGAACTGTACTAGGTATGTAGGTAAATGCACACTATTATTTTTAAAGTGCAGAGTGGCTGTAATTCTTAATTTTATGATAGTTTACAGGTGTATTTCTGGTTTATCATAATTGTACTCCGTGAAATAGAACGATTGAAAACAATTTCAAGGTACCTATTTGTTTAAATATTAATTACTTGGTATTTTTGGAGTTTTGTGATAAAACTTATCATTCTATATTTGTAATCCTTATTGCCTTATTTTGTAGAATAAAAATATTGTTTTTAAAACTCTGCAGTGTGCTGTGTACTTTTTCAAATTACTTGATAAAGTGGATAAAATAAAAAATAAAAAAAGAACCGGATGGGCCTCACTTTGCTGAACAGTAGGGGATGGAGTACACCTTATTCATCACTTCGTTCAGAATCTAAAATTGCCAAGGTAAAAGCGATAAATTAGTACACGACATAATATTATGTACTCACCATCCCAACTGCTGTACACCAGCTATTTTTTTTAAAAAATCTTCCTTTTTTTTTGCGTCATATTTTTAATTTTTGGAGACTAGTACAAGTAATTAACCACTTAGAAACATTTATAACTTGTAAAATTATTTAAATAATGAAAAAATAAAGACAAGAATCGAATTTTACTTCTAGCTGCTGGAAAATAACTGATTTGAAGAGCTATTTTGCAGTGGACCACAGTGTTGATTTTTATATTATATGAGATGCTAGATCTTTATTAGATTTCGACCAGTCAACAAGGGATAAGTCTCTAGCGATACTTAAATATTACAGTCAAATCTATACAAATATATACCTAGAATAAACTATTATTTACAAGGAAAATGTATAAAGGTACTTATGCACATGTAGACATAGATTTTAATTGTTTGTAGTGATTTGGTATATTGTATTGTATTTCGCTAACCAAATTCGAACATGCCTGTATGGGTATGCAAATTGATTTACATCTAATGTCTCCTTTAAACTTTGTCATTAAATATTTGTGTGAATAATAGATTAATATTATGATTTTGCTTTGTATAGTCAGATTGCATTCTAATGTATCTTATATTCAAAATTCTTAGGTATCTGGATATGGCCATTGGGTAAGTAGATGTTAGCAACACATTAGTGCTTTATGTATACGTTAATAGTGTTATCGCGATTACAATTTTCAATAGTTTTGCTGTATTATAATATAGTTATAAATATTAGTATAATTTTCAATGTTTAAATAATATACATGTGGGCAAGTATAAGAGTAGATATAGTGGTGTACCAATAGGCGAGACTCTTACGGCTTGTTATTATTTCCAATAGTCATAGAGTTGAGGTAAAATATAGATAAGTTACGTGATCGATCGGGTGGCGTGAGAAAAAAAAATTCATGAAAAAATTGGCTGTGGTTGGTGGGCAACGGGCTTTGGGCTACGGATAGTGAATGGTGGACACGAATATAGTATTTCCATCCACTTTGAAAAGAAAATTTAAACGCATACAATTTTATACTGAAATTTGACCCATTCGTAAAATCAATGTACTTAAACTCAATATGCCTATACGAGTATGAATATGATAGATGCATCATACTCACCGAGAGACAATAACCCTAGACGTGTGCCTCCATGAAATTCCTTTTCGATCGTATTTTCGATTTCCTCCGAAGTAAATTGTTTGTACTCCAAAAAGACATGTCTCAACAATTTATAATCGTTTTTAACCAAAATGTCGATGAATTTTAACTTGCCACTTTTCGATCTCTTTTCTCCGTTGTTGTATAAAATTTTAATAATTGATTCCATGGCGACTAAGGTGTATTCATTTAATTCATCTCGGACTATCTGTAAATTTAAATTCATTCTATTTATTTATTTATTTATTTATTAAGGGACATAAGTCCAATTTACACAATTTATGTGATAAGATACAATTGTACTTAATTAATTATATTTTAAGATTAATATCGAAAATTAATATCTGAAAAGTAAATAAAACGTAGAAGAAAAGATAAAAATAATAAAAATAAAAACAAAACATTCATTTATCTAACAATTAAACAATTTATCAATCAAGACTGTATTACCAGCTGATTGAATTAATTTTTTTTTTTTTTCATTAGGTAATCCGCGGCAACTGAGGCTATTGGATGTTGGATGATTAATTGTTTATGGTGGGGAACTGTGGGTTGTGTGGAACACGCGTGTGCATATGTGGCATGGTTAACGTCGCCAAAATCCCGAATGGTCACCCATCCGGTTTTAACGACGCCGGAGGGTGCTTAACCGCAGCACTGATTAGCGAGTGCGGTTAACCACTCCGCCACACCATGCCACAAAATTATATTAATAGGAGAGCATGCTATATATTTTCTAGAGTGTTGTGAGGTATAAAAAAGTTTACTTCCCGCATATTGTGATGATTTATTTGAAAATTTATTAAACTTAAAAGGCAGGAATCATCAATTTAACCAGAAACATGGTATATTAATTAACTCGTCTATCCTTTAAAGTTATTAAATTTAATAATTTGAGAATATTTTCATAGCCTGAGGTTGTTTGTTGAAGTATGATTTATAAGATATATAGCGATAACGAAGGACTTTTTTTGAGTGGATTCAATTTAGTTGCTAGGGAATTGGTTTCCTATATCAGACTAGCGTACTCTAAATGTGGTCTAATAAGAGTGGTGTTTGTGTTAGAAAAATGAACCGTATGGTGGTGAATGTTTCAATAGTAACCTAAACCAAATTAAATAATAATAATAATAATAAAGGCAGGTGATTTGATTGGTATACCGGGTAATGGCCTACTATTTCTCAAGTAAATAAATAATACCAGGACACAAATATTTCGACCGGCGAAAGACTTTTTAATAATAATATAAAATAATTTTAAATTTTTAATAAAAAAAATAACCGTGATGGATACTAAGCTGATGTGTTGGTCGACAGTAAAGATGTTCAGTGCTGATGAATAGTGACGGTTAGGTGACGATAGCAAAAAAAAAAAACTTGCACATAAACCTCGATAGTAGGTAAAAATGAAAAACGTAAGGAAAAATAAAATAAAAACGGTCCCACCATGTGCGCACACTCACCAAGTATCGGAACGCGACTTCTAACTTTTTCGAACGTTGAACGGCCAACGGTGACAACGCTATTTTAGATATCGGGCGATAATTTGTTACTTGAGATTTATTACTTTTTTTAAAAATGAGAGTATGTAATAATGTAAGTATTTTTCCACATAAATGGAAAACTTCCGGTTTTTTAAAGAAGTATTAAAAAGATAGGTAATAAAATAAACCTACAATTGTATAAAAATGAAGAACCTACACCATCAGTTCCAAATTTCTAATACAGTTTTTAATATTAAGATTATCTAGTTCATTAATGATATCAAGGAGTGAATGGAACAATTATTAATAGTATCGAAGGTTTCCATAACAGGACCACTGAAAAGTGGGAAATTTGTTAAGAATATGTAAGTGGATGCAAAATAATGACCATATAAATTTACTATACTCTGACCACCTTCAACTATTTCGTTATTGAAGAATAAGGAATTCGGATGACCTATGTAGCCTTTTAAATTTTTAATAAATGACCAACATTTCTTTGGGTTAGACTGGTTAGAGTTAAGAAAATAATGGATATTATTTAGATAGCTATTTATAATCATATTTGCAACGTAATTTACATTGAACTCGAACGGATGAAAAATGTAATTAATCTATTATTAGTTGAATAATTTCAAAATTTCATGATAAAATTTTTCTGTTTAATTAAATTTTTTAAATTTTTGAAGAACCAAATTTAGAGCTAAAGACCACCACCACCCAAACGTGCGCGCGCGCTCGTTTTTCCTATTTTTCGCTTCACTCAATCTCCTCACCCGCTCACGTTTGTCACGTTCTCTGTCCGACACAACCACTACAACACCTGTTTAAGTTTAACCCAACAGCCAACTACATCACCACCGCTGTTCGAGTTGTCCTCCCCGTCCGTGTTGTCGACATTGTCGTTCGCACCAGTCATCACCGTACACACATCAGCTATACTGTTATATAGCGTCGTACGCTATGCGGACGGCATTTTGACCCGTTGTTGTCATGACGCAACGATTCTTCTGTTTATCGTTTGTTCATCGCCCTCTCCGTTAACGGAAAATTCCTTTTCCCTTATCATCCAAAATATTTTCATTACAAAAATAATGTTACTTGATTAAACCTTATATTTTTAATTTTTCACGTTTGTACCGTGCTGTTATTTCAATACCGCGATATAATTTATAATAATTTCTCTTCTCTATAAATAAAAATTAATCCCTATTTCCCTTGGTCGTGGCATCACGCGTGAATGGCTGGACCGATTTCGCTGATTCTTTTTTTGTTATTGTCAGTAGAATGTTCTTATGTAAGAAAAAATTAAGAAATTTGTACGGGTGCTACTAATTCAAGCTTTAAAGGATGGCTGATATATTATTTTGGTTGTCATAATGACCCGAAACTTTCACCGAGTTCTGTATATCCATCACAATAAAATAAATACAAAAATATCACTTTGGTAACTGGTAGTGAAAAAAATTATATCAAAGTATTAGGTACCTTAAGGCTAACCTAACAGTGAGGCTCTAAAAATATAAAAAAGTATTTCATTAAAAACTGTACCCCCACCAAGACTATTCTATGCAAAAGCCGGCCGCCGGGTAATTCATTTAAAAAGTGTATATATTTATAGTAAAAATTGTTAAAGATTTTCCAAAATTCAACTCGGAGGTTAATAAAGATAAAAGGTGTTATAGAAGTTAAAATAGAATAAATATCCCTAACTGGAACCACTAAAGCTATGTATGAAGTTTGGTCGGGAGTTTTGACGTTTCATTTTAAAATATAGAAACAGCAAAATACGTATGAACTCTAATTTAACATAGTTCTCTAATACTTTAAATGATTAAATGTATAATAAGAAAAGATTGGCTCCGGTCAAGACTGTTCCATGTGATTCAAAATTCAGCCAAAATGCAGCCGATTCATTTTAAATTTGAATATAATAAATATTATAATAAATTGAACTTCCATTGACCATGTATAAGTGCACTACAAAATAATTTTTTGAAAACATAATTTTTAAGGGTTTAAAGTTTAAACGCAATCATTTTAACATTGCTAAAAATGTTTATTACTTTATCAGTATCACAATTACTTAAAGAATGCAGTAGAATTAAATGGGTAGGCTTAATGGAGTATCTTTATTAAATATATTGACAAGGATGTATAAAAATTGTTCCGAATCTAAATAATATGAGTAAATCATCAAACAAAAAATTAAAGATAAATTCTAATATATATTATATAATCTAATATATAATCTAATATATGGTAATAACTAATATTCCATTAAAAACTATGCCTGTTCAAGACTTTTGCGTGCAAATCCGGGTAATTCAGCTGGTCTATAATAATGGTTTTTTTTATTTAGCTATTTAGTATGTACCTATTTAGCTGAACAATTATACATGGATAGAAAATGTTCAACTTATATATTATTAAGCAAATACAATGATACAATATCGATATATAATAAATATTAAAGTAAAAACCTAGATAAGATTATAATTGATAATGTTATCATGAGGAAAGGTTTTCGGTAATAACTATGGAGATAATTGAATTTTAGGAATTGGTGAGGAGAGGAGGGTAATAAGTGGGCTGATAAGAGAGTTAAGGTTAGTAGTGTAATTTGATATCATGGCAGAAAAATTATCTGTAATAATTTATTTAAAACTATTGCTATTAGTATATTATATATTTATTTAGCATCTATTATAATAATATTAATATAATAATGAATACGATGCTCGTCGTTAGCTAAAAAATATGCGAATATTTGGGGTTTATGCCGTTGTGTTAATTACGTGTGAATGATAGTTTTCGAAATGTAAAATTGATATCGTTGATAGAATAGATCATTATAGTGGATGTATTAAATCTGAATGCAATGCTAGGTATCATTGCATACGAAAAACGATTCTGAACGGAGATAATTTGCTAGCCTAGAATAGGTATATAAAATATATCATGTTATATTTAAATTGTAATATTATGTCACATTTTATACAAAATTCTAAATTCATTTTCCTGTCTTAAAAAGTGCCGTATAAGGAAATCGAAGCATTTTTACTACTCCAAAACGTGATGACAGACACAAAAAAAATAAATAAATAAAAAAAAAATCATTGTAACACCAATACATTTACCAATCTGTTCAGAATCCAAAACTATTACATTATTATCTCTTACCGTGCATAAGGATACGCAAAGATATTTGAATGTACCACTCGTTTTTTTTTCGAGGTCATCCTTGAGATCATTTTCATAAACTGAAAAAGAGATCAGTCATGTAAAATACAAATATTGGTGAACGACCTATTATTAGTTGATACATAATTATATAATGTAAACAATATTAACGTTATGTTGTTGCGAGTGTTTTTAAAATTTAAATTTGCATTATTGCGATTCGCATCGGTAAAACGCAGATCGATTACCGCAGTTGATATTATTTGTTCACTTATATTTACAATTTAACAATTAACATCATTCAAATAGAGTATTATAGTCTTTATATTTACTTTAAACTAATAAGTATATTTTTAAAAATTTGAGGATCATTTTTAAATTAGTCTGCGACCAGCAAATATAAGAACTAGATACACCTATACTGGTTGGTTATATCTGACATCTGCAGAGTGTAGACCATCAAGATTTACACCTTACAAGTAGTATTTCGATTCGTATTGATAAGTACCGATACAAAAATAGGCACTGAAGTACCTAGTTAGTTTTTGGTACGGCAAATCAATATACGTATGATTGTGATACCACTGGTACGTACCAACTGGTATCATCCGCAGTCCGCAGACCCATAGATTAAATTTATATTATATTTAATCTATGGCAGACCTCAGTAGGGCTCTACGAGTTGTTACAACGAGGCACAGGTGCGTGACTTATATCGTCATAAATTTAGGGAAACATTTCTTTTTCAAAAATACATAATTACAAATTAATTTCAATCTAAATTCTAATCAGAGTACGGGCGCATGTTGTCGTCACAGTGCCGGATCTACAAATTTTGTCACCTTAGGCAAAACGTAACATTCACACCCCTAAAATTTACCAATAATAATCTACAGAAAATAAGTGAAAATACTGAATATTATATATGAAATTAGAAGGTATAATTATAATAGGTTAAATTTAATATATGGTGATCCATTATAGCCCGGTGACCACTGACCGCGATAATTCAAGAGCGGCATAAAGGTAGAATTACAAGCGCGTGGCACGTCGCGAGGAGTGTGGAGTGTGTTTATACCGCGCAATAACCCGCGTCAAGTTCCGCGCGATCAACTCTAACAATTCATCAATTATTATTATTATTAGTTCAACACATAACATAATATTAACTAATAATTTATGTATCAAAAAAATGTCTAACTTGCCCTACGTTCTGTATCATCCGGAAAATTATGAAAATATACCACAGTTCAGTTATTTGTTTTTTCTTTCTTCAAGAGCTTATGCTCCTTTGTGATTAGCCGGGTTTTTACTGTAATTTTTTTACAGATTTTCGATAGTAAGCATGGTCGTATTTATAGATAGGTACCTAATACATAGATAAGATTTTGATGATTTACGAAAAGATACAAAAATATATAAGCATATGAATAAAACTATGAATTATGATGTAATTTAATAGAAATTGATGTATGTATCCACATTAAACTGTGGAGATGGGAGCCACGTACATGTCAGCGTTAATATTATACGAAGTGCTTACTTTTTTTGTATGTATCGACAGTCATCTGCATACCGGTATTGATTAAAGTGCCCATTATTTCAGTAATATTTTCTTTTTCCATTCTGATACTAAATATAGTGTCGTGCAAATCGATTGCAAGCACGGTGTCAATTGTCCTCATCATAGCCGACACGATGGATTTTACGTGGTTTCCGCTCAGTTTTCTTCGTAATATAATATCCAAATCCTAAACAACGCATTTTTATCATTGTCATAACATTATGTATATTGTACTTACAACTTATAAGTAATAATCAAACTCGTATTTATGTAGAGCCATGTGTCCCGTAACCCGTTACCAAAAACGGGAAATTTTTAAACATTTTGTGTAGAAAGTTACGCCATTACAGATTTGAGATTGACACTAATATCATTGATTATAATCGAATATAATCAATGCTAATATCAATCATTAATAATTTTTAGCAAATGACTAATCCCGCTTTTTCCTCTGTCATATTAGTAAACAACAAAACAATTTCATATTATCAGTAATTTAAAGTTATTCCACGGCAGCACGGACCCCAATCAAGTTACAATATAGTAATTAGTAGTACTTAGAAGCAGTGGCGTAGCCAGGATTTTTCTTCCGGGGGGGGGGGGGATGATCAATTTTTTACTCAGTGGTGGTTTACCAAGGTTCTTCCATAATTTGAACATGCAAATACCGAAATTTTGTTTTAGACTTTGGTTTCTATAACCCTTAATATATGTTGATTTAATAATACACTTGTATTCTTTAAATACTTTAGATATTGTATTTATAGTAATATATAATAAATAATTATACCTGTATTATTTATTTAAAAAAAGAAAGGATGGGCCTCGCTCTGTTGTACAGTTGGGGGTGGAGTGCACCTCGTTTATAGGATAAGTCATTATTACAATGGATTTGTTAAATTTGAATGCAATGATAGGCATCATTGTTTACGAATAACGATTCTGAACGGAGTTAATATGTTGGTCTAAAATGGGTATATAATAATGTAGTATTTTATATTTGAATTGAAATATAATGCAATAGTATGCAATTTCGTAAAAATTTATATTTCAAACAGTCATAAATTTTTTTCCTTTAAGTCTGGTAGAACTTTTTTTTATAGATTTATGAAGAGTAGCTTATGGATAACCTAATGTTAAAATTTTGAACCTTAGTTATAAACAGAAAATTTTTTATGAATTTTTAACTACAAAATAACTTGCAAATCATCGCAATTTTAACATATTTTATACAAATTTGAAATTTATGGGCTTATAAAAAAAAAATTGAGTTAAACGATCTACAACATTTTCTAGTTACGATAAGTATAACTTATCATAAACATTGTATTAAATTTTCAAGAGTTTTCGGCCAGCCAGTTAAATTTTATAGATGTTTAAAAAAAAAAAATTTACAAAAATCGAAAATTTAAATTGTCTATAAATAAGTCAAAATATGTCAAAATACTTTGAAAACTTAACCATGTATAGAGAACGTCAATATAAAGATTTGGTGAAAATTTCAAGTTGTTGCAGTTTTTTGTTTTTGAGTTAGAGCATTTAAAAAAAATGTATTTTATAAAAACGTGATTTTGCATAAAATTTCCGGTTTTTTTGTAATTTTTATCGGTTTTTTCGATTTTCTAAAACTTTTTCTTTTAAAATGTGGGTTCTTTTTGGGGAGTGGTGAAAAAATGCACAACATTCTAATACAGTTCCAAAAGCAATAGTAATATTTATTAATAATAAATAAGCTAATCGCTTATATTATTTATTTATAGATTTTATCATGAAACCGACCTATGCACAATGTTATACAATAATATATGCATTATGCATTAAATAAATACCTACTAGCACGGCCTAAGCTATAGAAAACGAACAAAATAAAGATGAAAATTTAAGATTAGTAAAATACAAATTAAGACTTTTGTAGTGACTTTCATAGACCATTAAAATAATTTTTAAATTTCCTTAACATTTTAAGGAGGGGCTACAGCATCTCAGCTCTCCCTGGCTACGCCACTGCTTGAAAGTTATAAAAGCTTATGTACTCGTAGTCAAAATATGCACGGAAAAATGTTTAAAACATGAAAAATAAGAAATTTAATAAATGTGCTTAAAAAGTTTCAAAATCTCAATAAAAACATATAAAGCAGCAAGAAAATAAATATTTAATGTGGAATAAATAATAAATTGTATAACAGTACATAAAAATGATGAAAAACTAGATGTTATTGGGAAATTTTATTGGACTTATAAATAATAAATAAATATATTTATAGTATTTGTAAAGTTAAATTTGACAGAAGATTTTTATATACCATGAAAAGTTTCTTTTAATGTCAGTTTATGTCATGTGAATATAAATATTACTATAACTTTAGGATGTATGCATAATATGTTTATTATAATCAATAATATGTTCTTTTCCCTTAAATTGATGAAATATGCATTTTGAATTTTGGATTTATAAACTCCCCATTAAATAGAATGGATTTTTAGATTGGTCTGCTCTAAATCGAGAATAATATACAGCTCATTTACAATTTCTCAGTCCAAGTAATTGGTAACTAATTATTTTTATTATGTACTTAGTTACTATTTTTAATATTTTTCATGAATTTGTGATTTTTTTGTCTTTTGTTCTTGCGTAGTTCCTTAATTAATATATTGTAATAATAAAAATAAAAAGCTATTTTACTTCATATTTATAATAGTTATAAATTAAAATATTTTTAGGCTGTTCAAATTCCAAAACTAGTTGAATAATAATTAATTATCAGTACAAATTATTATTTATACACATAATAGTTATACTTTAAACATTTTTAACTTACCCATGAACAATAATATATAAATCTAAATATTGTTTATTTAACATTAATCTCATTGGATGGAAAGGGAGGGGGAGTTGAAGTTGAAGAGCAGTAAAATGTGTGTTGCTCCTATCCTCAAATCCCTAAATACGACACTGGTAATACCATATATAATGTTTATACCTATGTTTCAAGTGATAGTATTATTTTTCTCTCACCTTATTGTAATTATTTTTGTAATTGTATTTGATTATGAAGCGCTGGGAAAGGCTACGATGCGAAATGATATTGATTATGGTATCCTTGTCGATTCCCCACGTAGAACGAATTGCCTTATTTATTTCTTTTATGTCTTGTTGTACATCGAATGCCTCGTCCGAAAAAATTGTAGAATTAAACTGTTTAATCGTACACAAATAACACACGATTACAAGTGATAAATGTAATCCGACCATTATTATAGTTTAAAATTAAGAAAATTCCAAGTATTTATATTTATAATGTATAAATCTATATAGATAGACAGAGAGATATTTATCACACCGTTTACCGAAAGAGAATTAATCTCAAAATCGGACCGTTATATAAAATAATGATACTATAAGCATTGCATATGTATAAATATTGGCACATTCGTTGTTAAAACGCACATGTATAAAGTACATATTATATTATATGTAAGGTATATGTATGGATTAGAACTTTTGCCGAGCGACATCACCTGTTCACTTATGTTTATTCGAAAAAAAGTAGTTTAATTAACACAACGAATACGTACCGCCGGCGGCTATGTATTCAATATTGTACGCAATTTATTAAATAATTTAATGAAATTCATACATAATCATATATTCTAAGTGAAGGCCATTATTATACTGTTACTTTTATATATGATTATTCGGAGGAATAGTAATTTTCCGTATTTTTTCTTCGTATTATAATATGCAAACGAATGATTTGTATACAAGGAATAAATTAATGAAAATCGTATGATTAATATAACATACACAATATTGTAAAGATTACTAATATTTTCGATTAATTTTAAGCAACCAGTGGTTATGTTAAAATGGGGTTTTGAATTTTTGAATATATATAAATATTAAAGTTGCCATGAATAATAATAAATAATGACCAATCTAGAATCTTTTTAGATTCTGAATCCAGTAAATTAATGTATTTGTTAACCGTGGTTATTGGTCAATAATTATGTGTGTTTTTTTCATTTTTTTTGTGTCTGTCATGAGTTTTTTATGTTTTGGTGCAGTTGAAACGCTTCGATTTCTTTACACATCATTTATTTCTGAATAAAAAGTGAATACCTTTACTTTTAAAATTAAAAATAAATTCACATTATTATACTGTTACTATTTTATGTACTTTCTTGGAGGAAGAGCAATTTTCTAATTTTTTTTTTCGTATTATAACAAGTAAACGCATGATTTATATAAAAAGAATGAATAAATAAAAATCTTATAATTGATGTAATGACGTAACGTACGCTGCATTCATAAGATTACAAATACTTTCGATCAATTTTAAGCAATCGGTAGGTTATGTTAAAAGAGGTTTTGAATTTTTGTTATATATCTATAATAATATTTTTAGATTCTGAAGGGAGTAAATTAAATTAAATAAATTTTAAATTTAATAAATGTATACATTTTACAATGGTGTGTTTTAGATTCTGCATAGAGTGATGGAATCTATTAATTTTACAATAATTTATGTTTTTTTTTTTATTTATTTTTTTTTTTTGTGTGTGTCTGAGAACACTTTTTTTGGTAGTAAAAATGCTTCGATTTTCTTAAACAACAACTTTTTTGAAAGGAAAGTGCATGTAAATGGTACCTGGGCAAGTCAAAAATCCAACTTTTTCAGAACTTTTTAAAAGCGTCAAAAATTACGAAAAAACGGGACATTATACGCAAATTCGCGTTTTAACAAAATACATTTTTTTTAAATGCTCTAACTCAAAAATGAAAAATCGCAAACACTTGAAAATTTCACGAAATCTTTTTATTGGCTTTTTTATACATGGTTAAGTTCTCAAAGTATTTTGACTTTTTTAACTTATTTATAGACAATTTAAATTTTCGATTTTTGTAAGTTTTTTTTTTAAATATCTATAAAATTTATTTGGCTGTCCGAAAACTCTTAAATATTTAATACAATGTTTATTATAAGTTAAACTTACCTTAACTAAAAAATATTGAAGACCGTTTTTCTCAATTTTTTTTTTATATGCCCATAAAATTCAAACTTGTATAAAATATGTTAAAATTGCGATGGCTTGCAAATTATTTTGTAGTTGAAAATTCATAAAATATTTTCAGTTTATACAAGGATTAAAATTTAACATCGGGTTATCCATAAGTTACTCTTCAAAAAACTATAAAACAATTTTTACTGGACTTTAAGAAAAAATTTTATGACCGTTTGAAATTTATATTTTTACGAAATTGCATACTATTGCATTTCAATTTAAATATAAAATACTATTTTATTATATACCCATTTTAGACCAACATATCATCTCCGTTCAGAATCGTTATTCGTATACAATGATACCTATCATTGCATTCAAATTTAACAAATCCATTGCAATGACTTATCCTATGAACGAGGTGCACTCCACCCCAAACTGTACAGCAGAGCGAAGCCGATCCGGTACTTTCTTTTTAAAGTATTTATAAAAACTGATTAATTGTTATATGTATTTACAAACATGTGTATGATTAATACTGTATTGTTTGCCCTACTGGGCGTTATTACTTATTCATTTACATGAAATAGAGTTTTTATTATTATTATTATTATTAAAAATGTTACTGTAACTGCGTTATCGTAAATATTCAAAAATCAGAAGTTTTTTTCCATGTAAAGACATTAAATAAATATAACTAAGTCATAATATGTATCGATATATTTTGTTATATTTGTTAATATAACTAATGTTGCTGTCGTAGCCATTGAAAACCTTTAAAACCTTTCCCGAAGTAATATCTATAGTCAATTTATAGTCCTGAAGTTCGAAACCAGAGCACATAGGATCTTTTGGTCTTCAAGTTAGTGAAAGGAAAATACGTCGTAAATGCATACATCGATTTTTTGTTTTTATATATATTATACAAAATACAAATATAATATTTTATCGTGTTACCAATAAATGTATATTTATAAATAATAGCGTACTAGCGTACAATTGAATAAGTGAAAAAAAAATACACAAAACAATAACAAAAATATAACCTCAACTGAGGGAACGCCGATGTAGAACTACTACACCAGAGTACCAGAGGTCAATAATTATTAAAATAACATGTACGCAAAGTGGCAACATTAGACGGTGTTAACAGTTTTTTTTTTATATATATAACGTATGAATAATAATATTGATAGTAAAAATTGTTTCCAGTAATGTGTGGGTCGACTGATCATCCTGGAAGGCATCAATGCTTCTACAGGTTGTCTGGTAAGTAAATCCGCCACGCAAACAATTTGGTCAACTGTTGTCTCTCGTTGAAATGTTGTCTAATCATTTCACGCAGTACTCTTAAATCGTTCTCGTAGTCCAACCGGGTCTGCCTCGTCGATTTGGCGTTGAACATTGTATCTGGTTCCTTCACGTTTACATCTACAAGCCATGGAGAAAACGATGACTGTACTCTGCCCGGGTTGCCAATAACCAATGGATTACCGTCGAGATGAGCTCTGGTTGTATGGCCGTCTTCTCCTTTGATATCTTCCGTTATATCGTCGTCAGTCAGTATCAAGGACCGTCCGACGCTTACGTCCTCTTGTCCTGTGACCGTGGAAACCGGAGGATCGATAATTCCCTTTGTGACGGGGGCGACGCTTGACGGTTTAGTTTTGAATGATTTCACCATCGAGATACACTCAATCGTATCGCACATCGTCTTTCCCGGACTCAATATCACGTCGACAACTATTGGTCTGGACGGTATTTTCCTGATGGAACTGGTCGCCATCACTGTGCCTCCGATTGTTCCATCAACGTCTCTACCCCGGGAACGAGTCTTCATTGTTATGGAAAAATATACGCGTTTTAGTGCATAATACCGAGTAATTTATTTAAACAATTCAATTATTTCAATGTTTCACACCTATTGCTGTCTAATGGGGTTTATTAATTATTTATGTTATTTATTTACTTTAGCGGATAGTGTTTGGTAGAGTGTTTGAATACCAATATGTATCTTTTTGACTTTTGCTATGATTTTTTTATGGAGATTCCCCACGATCTCTTCCTTGTCCCCATTGCGTGTGCTATTGACTGTTGTTCCTGTACCTTCTTCTGCTTTGCAAAGGTCCGCCAGGAAACATTCTTTGTGTACATATATTTTGCATTCTAACCCTTTATTTAGAATTTTAGACGAAATATCAACTGTAATTAGAAAAACTAGAAATATTCACCTCTGATGAAAAATGATCAAAGTTTAGTATAGTATCTCTATATATTGTCTATGTACGTACTTCTACACTGTACCATTTTTGAGTACACTCGTGTGACATGGCAGAAACCGCATTTCCGATATAAACCACGAGTGTAGGTCATGTTTAAAAATTGGTTCTTGTCACCCCAATGACATTCTCCTAATACATGTTCGCAAACGTCATTCATCTTGATTTGTATTGATCGCAAATTGAGACGAGATAAATATAATTTGAGTCTTTTCAATTCAGAAATGTCAAATGATCAAAAATTGGAAAACGTTAACTATAGTTCCATATATAATTTTCATAGTTATATAACAACGGTACTATAACAACAATAATTTTGTGTAACACAAAAATATTTAAAAAAAAAAGAATAACGGAAACGAAATGTATTTCGAAAAACATTCTAGTAATGAACCCGAGAGAACCATATGGTTTGGATGCCAATTGTAAATTAAAAGTTTTGATTACGTACATATGAAAAATACGATCAAAATAGAAAGGGTATTAAAAATTTGTTAAATAATGCACTTACTAGCTCAAAAACAGTAAGTGCCGAGAAATAATTTAGAGCTGAAAACTAAAGAAAACGGAATTTTAACTCCGTAAGGGACCATACTCGAGCGAATGAAAACAACCGAACGTTATGTATAAAATGAAAAGCATTAATTTTAGTCGAATTGCTCTTTGGTCGAGAATAGGTAACGTATTTATTTATTAGTTAAAAATAGAGCTAGCCTAGTAAACATAGAATCATAAGTTTACCTACATACCTACGTACATATAAAAGAACAAAAGAGAAAATAATACAAAGTATTGAGAAACATAATGACAATAAATAGCTATAAACAATAATTTAACATTGACAGTAATAATAAATAATAATCACTGTGGTATAAACAAGGAACAACAAAAAAATGAACAACTAAATGAGGGACGATGGGTTCTCGTTAGCCAACTTCATCATGCTTAACATGAGATTGTTTTTCAAATATTTCGTCGTACAGGTGGGAAGTTGGAAGAGAAAATAGAATGAGTGTTAAGCTCCGGAACTTTAAAGCTGACACACGAAAGTAACGTAGGGACATCAATACGACCACTATTCGCTAATAATGTTATTTAAAAAAGCTAAATTTGTATCAGCTCTTTCGTTAGTTAAGTTTGATAAGTATTAAAGCGTGTGTAAGTACTAATAAATAATTGCGTGTGGAGGACACGAGTAATGTGTAATAAAAGCATCAAGTATTGTGTAAATAATACTTTAACAGTGATTCATATTTCGACACAGTAATTAGTATTTCTCAAACCAAGTACAAAAACATACTCACTTATAGAGTACAATTTTACAAGGGTTTCGGTGACTATAATATACCTATAATAATTCTACTATTCTAGACTAACATACTATCATCTCCGTTCAGAATTGTTATGCGTATACAATAATACCTATCGGCTATTCAAATTTAATTTGAACCGGCCCATCCGGTTCTTTTTTAATTTTATATCGTTGTGATATTAAAAAAATATATATATAGTTATAGGTAGGTACTTTATTACTGTATTGATCCCACTTTGGGTCTGATATGTTTGCCCGACAATACATTTTACATATTTTTACTTGTATTATTATTATTATTATTATTATTATTATTACTATTATTTATTAATACGCAATATTTATATACAATAATTCAAAAAACCAAAATCAGACAATATTTTATCATGGATAATATCGTTGTATGTGAAAAAGTAATAAATATTAAGATTTTACAGACAATAACATAGATAAATGGTACTGCATTCGATGAATTGAAGTCTACTATTCCCGAAGAAGCTTCTGAGATAATGCAATGGTTTGAGAACAATTATGTGCTACTATTATGTTGAAACTCTTGTTGAAAAATGTCATGTTGGTGTTATTAGTATCATTGAAGAAATTAAAAAGGAGCAAATCCAAATAGAACGGAGAGCTGAAGATATAATTCGTGGAAGGGCAAGTACTCCAACTCGCAGTGAATACGCTGAACGAGATAAACGTATTAATTTAATTATAAATGACAGAGGAAATCGATCAAATTTATCATTTCTAAAGGGAATTGCTCATAACATTAAATTATGTTATGTTTTTATTATTATTAATTTATGACACATATTTATTTATAATTAATAGTTGTATAATTTTGAATGTAATTTTTTGAATTATTGTGTATAAATATTGCGTATTAATAAATAATAATAATAATAATAATAATATATGTAAAAATATGTAAAATATGTATTGTCGGACAATTGAATGTCGGGAAAGTGTACTGATTCCATTTTATTATATACGTTCTATGAATTTTATTACCTATATAAAATATTAATATTTAAATTAACAATAAAACATATTTTACAAAGAAATTATTGAACAAATATTTTAATTATAAAAAATATAAAATTATATACACAATATTACACTGTATCTGTATGTTTATATCAGAGTATGGAAATTTTAAATTTATAAAAGTATCAAAAAATTTAAAAATCTCGCTATCGCTTTTGAAAATTTTGCGATTAAATATTCATAATCTAGATTTTCATAAATTTAATTTTCAATTGAAATAATGTCGAGATCGGAAAGTCTCGCTTGAACCTTAGTAGTTCACATATAATTTTATTACTTTAGTTTCAAAAAATTCTTTCAGTGCTAACTACGAGCTCTAGTGTGTTTTTTAAGGTGTAATAAAATATTTTTATTTCATTAAAAAAATCAAAACAATCTATGTCTCGACTATTAGTTTCTGTCAGTAATATATGTGAATCTATATAATATTTCTAATTTTATAAGAACGAGGCCTCTACAATGCAACAAGCATAGTTCATGAGTTCCACAAGCCTTCCTTCATAAGAGTGGATCTAAGTTGTGAACATCATGGTAAATTAATATTCAACATAACATCACCTGTTTTATCGTCAATAATTATGAAAATATATTATAAAACGATTCTACATGGCAAAAATAACCCTAGGTATTTTTGCAACAGCAACAAGCTGTAATTATAAATGTCAGTAACATAATACTGTTTATTATTATAAATAAATAAGCAACTAATTACAATGAATGATCTTAAGGAATTATGATAATATTTAAGAAATTCTACACAAATAAGCAGCAACATTTTATAATAACTGCGATTATCTTAAAATCTTAAGTACTTTTTTAATTCTGTACTCTATTGACATTTTGTTTTTGAACACTGTTAACAAACATAGGTACTTTGGTCAGCCAATATTAAACAACAAATAAGTATACAAATATGAATGATGTGATATGGAATCAAGCCGTTAGTATAAACAATTAGGTAGCATCAAGTTTATGCTTTTAACAATAATGATTAGATTCTATACGTAATATCTTTATAAATTTAAAATTAATTTAAAATGTATAAAATAAGTTATGAAACATAATTAATAATAACAATAATATGGTTTTAAAAATAATTGAATGTAAAAATTTAAAAAAATCACTCGTGAATATTTTAAAATCAAAACTGTTGTTTAAGCGACGATTTTCAACAGAATTTTCTTGTAGTCTCCAGAAGTGTCACCCTGAAAAACAAAAACCGATCAGAAAACTATTTAATTTTTAAAAGAAATATGATATACTTTAAACATAAACAAACAACAAAACTTACGGTGATCCATGATTCCAAACTTTTACCGTATTTCTTCTCGAAAGCTACTTTTATATCTCCAAGGTCAATTTCCGATCTGGACACGACGATTCTTATTAGTGTCCGGTCGTCCGTTCCCAGACCAACCATACTCTTGTGTAAACGCTCCGCGAAAAAGTTTACTTTGCTCTTAATACATTTTACTGAAAATACAGAGGTTAATACTATTAGTACCATAGAATCAAGTTTTTAACCTATATCAATAACATAATATCCTATATTTTAGAATCGAACTCTAAAGAGTTTTGTAACATATTCTATTTTCGTAATACTAATTGACATGTTTTGATGAATAATAAATATTTCTTTTTCTTAACCCTGCATGTTGAGTACATATTTTTTAAATGATCCATATGGATTAAATAAAAAACAAACAAAAAAAAATATCAGCAGTGACAATACATTTTTAACGTTTACTTAGATGATTTTGGCACTTAATATCGTAAATAAATATTACAAATCCATAAAAATACGTCCTTCCGATTTTACAAAATATGACCGTTTCTGCATGAACAAATGTATATCCAAAGTACCTCTGTGTATAAGTACACGGCACACATCTTAAAATTATAAAAGGGTAAAGTTTAAAAATCTATTGAAAGCTTGCCTATCCATAAGATTAACGATACCTAGAATTTAAACTTAATATGCACATACACATGATTATTAGAATATGAAATATGTTTCATACGCACCGATAGACAATAAACCCATACAGATGTCACCGGAAAATTCGCTTTTGATCGATTCTTCGATGTCCTTGGAAGCTAATTTCTCGTATTCCACAAAGACGCGTCTCAAGTGTTGATAACTTTTGGTAACCAAAATTCTGTGGAATTCTGATTCATCCGTGCCCCATTTGATTTTTTCTCCTGCATTGTATAAAGCCTCAGCATCTAAACGCGCGGCAGCCTCGTCTACTACTGGCGATTCATCTCTGTTACCCTTTAGATTTAAAAAGTTGTAAATTAGAAAAAACAAAAATAACAAAGGAATTTCCAATTTAAAAATTTATTTATTTTTACAGCTAACCTTTACATGTAATCTTTAGGGACATATTAGTTCTTAAAATCGATTAATCAAACTATAACATTATAATACAATTTTTTATTTTTGTTATCTAGAACCTATTTCTTTAGGAATTTTATGGGTGTTTCTTCAAAGTAATCGTAATAACACAATATTTTTTTATAAGCATTATTATTATAAGCTTTAAAAACTATCATAACAATTAACAGTTGCGTACGGGTAATACCCTTGACTCGCGCCCACACGTAAGATTGACGTTTAGGCTTGATAATACGAGGAGTAGACGAATTTGTCTTGTCACATATAGTAATAGCCGTCTAATAGATGTAGTGCCTTCGCGTTTAATGCACTCATTTGTAGCCGGAATCATAATTTGTCTCAATCTCGTATCGTTTCGACTTACTCCTATGTGTTATTCGGATCCTATGGGTTTATAAAACCGTCAATACTTCGAGATGGGGTGACTCATCAAAGTTATTGGTAGAAGTACACAAAATATAATTTAATAATAATGTATTATATATATAATTGAATGTACCTGAGAAACATATTTCAATTTAAACAAAAATACCCGTCAACACTCGTCATTAAACGTTAAATATTTTTAAACTTTTAGTGTAGGTAATAGGTATACTAATATTTATAATACCTATATTTATACATATTATTCATATACTTAATATGTATAGTGTTAATGTTCAACCTTAAACGTAGTATTTTTTCTCCGTCAGATGATAATAAATATCTATGCTTAATGTTTGTATAAATGTAATAAACAAACGATTACATTGTCCATTAATCATATAAGATTATATAACTTCCCAGTGTACTATAATATAATATACGAGCTCTAGTGGAAGATGGAAAAAAGTTTATTAGTCGCAGCCATTTCGGGTTGCACCGCAATTAGACGTTCAGGTTAAATTACATAAACATCAGCACAACTACGTTTAATAATGGACCATTATATTATAAATATCTCTTACCATGCTTAAGGATACGCAAAGACGTTTGAAATGACCCGACGTGTCTCCTTTGATGTCCTTCTCGAGATTGTGTCCATACACTGAAACAGAATGAACGTTTAAATCAGTCATAAAATTGTCCGTAAACGTTATATTATTGAGTAATACATAATTATATATAATGTTAATAATATTAACGCCATGTTTTTGCGAGTGTTTTTAAAATGTTAATTCACATTATTGAGATTGGCATCGAATAAAACGATAAAACGCAGATATGATGCGATAATTTTTGGATACCCTCGTGAATATTACGATTTATTACCGACTGGTGCTATAGGTATGCCCATTGATTAATTAATCAATGGTATGCCGCCGTGTACGAGCGATAAATTTTGCATCTTGCGTTACTTTTCAATCCTGTAATGTCCCATAACATACCACCGGTGGACTGCAGCCGGAATGACGATAATAATGCGGTGGAAATAGCTGTTTGAAATTCTTTGGTCTATTTTAGCCGTATATATTATGCGTGCACGGGTGCACGTACTCGTACATTACACAACATATAAACACGTGTCCGACCGACGTATTATTAGGAACAGAACGCGAACTGAGTATATCGTTTGATCAGCAGACTGGCAATCTCGCATACACCACTGCTAAAAAATATACCAGCAGTGTTTTAAAACGATAAACCCGAATCGGTCGGACAATATATTAATTCATTATTCGGTGGATTATAGTCGGAGATGCGGGGCAAAGCCGTGACAACGCGTCTTTCATTGGGAGGGTTTTTTTTGTATAATTATTTTACAATATAGATATTAATAGACGCACGTAGATCAACACAGATAATAGGTTGAATTTAGCAAAAATCACATAATTTACAATACTTATTTAGTATTTAGTATTCATATGAATTTATATCAGTGCCAAATATGTACATATACCTGTTTTTTTTTTTACCGATTATACAAGAAAATATTAAATGTATTATGTACTACCTACACAGTTACAGATTTAATTTGTTACGATCTATGAAAATACGTATATTTACAAAAATCTTAGCTGTAATTGTATTAATCTCATTTCTTGATAGTTTTAGTCACATTTTATAGAAAAGTTACTTATTAGTTGTTACACATACATATACGATGATATTATACTTATACCTACATACTTGTAGTACAACAAGAATAATGGGCGTTTATTTTTTTAATAAATTAGCAATTTCCTGGTTATCTTTAAAAGAACATTGGCGTTATTCGATTAATAGGAGAAGGAATAAGGAACACAATGAGATAAGTGACCCTAAGTTCTACACAAACAACCTACCAATTTTATTTTTACTGTCTACAATCTATAATTTGCATAATTTTATAAAAAATAATTTTTGGTTTTGTAATTAGATATGTCATGGAACCGTTATTATTATTTATTACTAGCGTCTATTGGTAAATGATGTATAGTTTCTGTGATTTCGTTTAGAATTTCTTAGCATCAATCTTTTTATATAAAATAGATATTGGACCGAGTGAAGTATTATCCAACTCTAAGAAAAACTTGAGTATTATAGTACGAATAGTTTTATATTTCGTTAATGCCACGAAACAAATGGAACAAATAGATTGAAGTGATTTATTTATCTAATACTAAATTTTCAGGATCAAAGTTAACTTGGGCAATTAAGCATTAACAGCAATTACAATTTAAGACACGGATGTACCAGTCTCACCAAACTATTATTTAACCGTTGCTTATAAAACATATAATACCTACTTAAAATATTATCTTTGTTCTTTTCTAAATAATTATTATAATTATTTAGTGATTTGTTTATTTTCTGAAATAGGCTCTCTTTCCGGGAGCCTATGCAGGATGTGTTCCGATTGCCCGTACACCGGATCTTTATTTATTTATTCATATTGTTTGTGTACTATTTAATATATAAAAATAAATATGAAAACAATGGACGTATTTTTTTTTATTGAGACTTTGGCATTATTACTATATACTGATTATAAATATATATATATGCTTATTTACTCCACTTCCATGCCATCTTGTCTACGTCACTAACGTTAATGAATTTATTTTTTATTATTTTATTCACCACCTTTTATTTCTTGATAAAAATTACATACAACGCCACATATTGCACCTACTTACAGTGCGAATATCGAAGTGAGTACAATGTACACTGTACACATTCCGCATTATGCATATGGATCTCAGAGGAGCGGTTTTTCGTTTAATCGTTTTACTTCCAATGGGTATAATGATGTCACAATAAAACGATTTCCGGTGTTTTATCACTTTACGCACGCGTATAGCTCTGAAATTATGAACACGTACGAATACCGCAGACGATACTTTCGTTAATTATCCGCATACACAAAAACACTAGTTTCTCATATTATATTGATATATCATAGACAACTGGTTTTCCTCGAAATACATGGCCACATGGGTATTACTAGTATTTGGTTTATTTTTTTTTATGATGATTTTGCGACTAACTCGATGACAAATCGTCTGTTGAAAATGTGTTTTAATACAGTTTAAAAATTATCAATTATGATATACGAAATATTCGACGAAAAAAATTCGTGTTCAACTCTAAATATATATGGTATATCTATGATCAAGTTTTGTCAAAATCCAACGAATATTTGACACCCGAAATCGTCGAAATACGCCAACGATCGATTACACTATAACATAGTATTTACCGCAATATATATAAACACATATTCATATACATATATAACATCATACAAATTATTTAAGATTATTTTTCTTTAAATAATTAAGGCAATCATTCGATGGTCCTCACCGCTCTCATTATATTTATTTAAAAACAGTTTAATGGTAAGGTCGAGATTTGAGAGTACAATATTTTAACAATGAAGATTATGAAATATAAGTCATAAAAAATGAGCATTTGAAAGTATCTCGTATAAATTAGTAGGTACCCATCGAGAAATAATGTTCATAAAAAATAGTAAATACTTATATAATCATCATTCTTCTTCAAGGATAATAATAGAAGTACATTGAGATTCTAATATGTTTTTAATACGCTTTACCGTTTAAATAATTTCATAAAATTACGATAGTCAACAAGCGATGTATTTTTCTTCCATTTATTAAATCATGACTTTATTTAAAGTTGAGCTTGAAAAACAGTATTAATTTATATTAATTATTATCATACCTACCTGTAATTCCATATAGGAAAATTAAAAACGATTTCTTGGATAAAATGTATAATATTTTGTCACAGTAAATAGTTGTTAATTTTTATTGGTTATTCGTTTTTAGATTTAAAACCGTTGGCGTGAGATGAATACATTTTATTTTTCAGTGAGTATGTATGTAAATGTTTGTTTAAATACGTTAGTACGTACTACCTATAACCAACTCAACTCGTGTATGATAAATTAATAAATAAGAGTGCTTAATGCTCATAACACCTGTGTGTAAGTTGACCACATTAAACCGGCATGAGAATATTAATCGTATTATGAGTATCAATCTTTGTTTTAAAATTTGTATGATCTTCAAAAATATTAATAATTCATGTGTTGCATAAGAAAATCAATTTATTGAAAGGTAATACAGCTGATACGTTTAAAATTTTTGAAATTTTTCCAAGTAATAGGTAAAAAAACGAATAGAAAACAGTATGTTCGTGTTGAATGCTGCATAGGTATATAATATTGGAGTTATAACAGTTGTCTTCCAATCATTGTGTGACAAGCTAGTACAATTATTTACATTCCAAAACAATGATTAATCATCAACAACGATTCTAAGGCTCGACTAAATATGGCTAAGTTTTATCATCAAATAATTTGCTATAAATTACACATGTTTTTAATGTAGTTAACAAAATGCGTGTTCTGGAAATACTAAAAAGTAAAAGAGTTTTCGAAGAAGAAAATGTGTTAGATTACCATACAAAATGTATAGATCATTTTTGCAGACCAAAACTAGTGTTTATAAAATACATGGTGAATGAAAAAATAATTTGTCAAAAATTTTGGCTAATAGAGGTAACGCTTACAGAAAATAACATTTGGTAATATATAAATGAAAGCATCTCGTTTTAAAACCTGCATTGATGTATTGCATTATTATTTAAGATTGTATATTGCAGTTAATAAACAATAAATGAATAATGTCAATAAGGTCAACTGTTTTATTAAACGTTGTTGTTATAAAAAGCTCAAATAAAACATTAATGTATAAAACGTTAAAATTGTTATAGTTATACTCATATGCTACATTATTGATTGATTATATGTCATCGATGAAAATTAAATATTCAATGACATGGTTATAAAGAGGGAAAAGGGTCATGAAAATTATAATACATTCTACGTGGGTAAATATTAAGATAATAATGAAATTCAATCAGATTTTTCCCCGAAGTAAACTTCTAATAATTATAACCGTAATATTTAATATATTATATACCTTTAGAAAATCAAAAATACTAAAATACATTACAATTGAGTATTCAAATGTATATTATACTTCTCAACTTCTCAATAATTAAATATAAAATATAAGTATAACATAACTTATATGAGTTATGTGCCATGTGTGTATAGTGTATACTATATACTGTATATACATAGTACAGGTACTTTAGGAGTGTATATTGTATTTCGAGCAAAAATAGACTCAACCGTGGGAAAGCAAGTTCAATAGATAGAATAATTAAGAAATCGAAGTATCTAAGGACATTATCATTAGATAAACATTATTTTTTGTTATTGATCAGTATAAACATATTATTGAAATGTTTTGCTCGAATACCGGTTAAATAACAGCTAGAGCAAATACTTTTCGCCAAACTTTTAAAACAAGTGAGCTACATTTGAAATTTTAAGTCCCTGGTGATTGACATTCCAGGATAATTTAGGTCTTTAGGAAGAGATAAAGTCTAAACTCCAAAGAATGATAATTTATTGTTACTTCATATTCATAATAATATACGCATTATCCGATTATTTATCACGCGATTGATCAATAATGGGAAAATTAATTTTTATACCGGTCGACCCATATGTCTAGAAAGATCGACCAGTCGACTGGTTGGTGACTCCTGAGCTAGAGTATGGAAAAAAGGAAAAAAATTGTTCACCGTGCTTTTTGGCTTTTTGGGAATGGTAAATGATAATTAGTCAAGAACAAAATATTCTATAGAAACCATTGTTGAGAAAAAATTGTTGACCCATTTACAAGAACGATTATAAGAAATCCGGGTGTGTTAGGAAAAAATGGTTAGATAATAAGCTTATGGTCTTAAGTGGATTAAAATATGTGTAAACATTTATAGTGTATACTTGACAAAACTAATATTGACATTTGGTATTAAACAAAATACAGTAATCCACTGCTGTACTATACTATACCTAATTACTGGTTAATTATAATGTGGGCACATCGCATTTTTTAATCACGAATGTGCACATTAAACATGATTAATGGTGTTTAAGGAGTGGCTTTTTTCGTTCCTAGATTCACGCATTGTCGTCCTTTTTGAAACATAAATGAATAATTTACAACTACGGTCCCAGTGTCATAAAAATGCCTACTTCGTGTGTAATAGGTAATAAAAAATAATAATAGGTAATATTAATTAAGAAAGACGTACTTTTTTTTATAGGCCGTGCTGTCCGTGCCTAACGATTCGCCTTGTTCAATGTAAAATAAAAAATTTACTCAATAATCAACATTATTTCGTTCTGGGTTAGAGTATTACAACAATAATGACGACTCGTCAAAAACCAAAAACACTTGTCGAATTTCCCATAACCCATAGTTAATACTATGAAAATGTCTAAAGCAAAATGTTTATAATAATATAGTTGCACTAGGTATGATATTTAGTACAAAGATTAACCATTAATTACGAATCAATCGACATTACAATCAGCGATTTGGTTTGGGATATTGTATCTATATAATATTATGTTTTTCCCTTCCCGTTTAGCTACACTACTATATAATTGTAAAAATGTATTCTACTGTATATTATTGAATATATATATATATATATATAAATACATTTGAAGCGCTTACTTTTTTCATAACAATCGGCGACCGTCCGCACACCAAAATTGCTCAAGGTGCCCAATATCTCAACAAGCACTTCTTCATGAGTGCCTATCCCGGATATAGCGTCGTGCAACTCCTTTGCGTACAAGTCCGGAAGTGGCGTCATCAGAGCCAACACGGTGTCCTCGAAGTGTCCGCTCAGTTCGTTTTTCAATTCTTTTTTCAAATCCTAAACAACGCGTTTTCGTCATCGGCACAATATAATGTATTTATGTCATAAAACTAATAAAAATACAAATTATAAACATTTGACATATAACACGTCATATTATTTATAACTTATCCTATAAGTTATGGCATATGTTTACACGTATATATCATAGGTTAGCGTTAAGACATATTTTTCTCTCACCTTTCCGTATAACGTCTTAAACGCCTCCGCGATTTCGATACGCTGCACAATGCCACGACTGGTAATGATATCGATTATGATTTTTTGGTCGCATCCGAAACCTTTCATGGCCTTTTTTAACGCTGTCGCGTCTTCTTTTGCATCGAAATTTGGGGCCGCGAACACGGTAGGAGTGCACTGTTTATACAAATAACACATGATAACTATAAGTGATACAATGTACTTAATACAAATTACAGTTCTGAATCCAGTCATGATTTAAGTTAAAAATATGTAAATAGCAAATTTTAAAATATTTATATAAGATAAGTATTGTAGGGATGTTATATACATGTATAAATGTATTGCACTTGTGCCGAAAGATGTTCACTTATATTTACATTTTTACGTTTAACGAATCTAGTCTTATAATTATTAACACGACGAACACATTCCATCGACGACGGCTATATTATTGTATGAGGTGTATTGAATAATCTAAAGGTATTTGTACACGTTCTATAGGTGGACATCGATGTTCTTAAAATTAAAAATAAATTCAAATTACCATACTGTTACTATTTAATGCGTTACATTCTCAGTGGAGTAGCAATTTTCCGATTTTTTTTTCATATCACATTGGGTAAGTAAGCGTAAGCACGATTTATACCAAACAAATAAATAAATTAAAACCCTACGATTGATTCGCGTACGTTGTACGCACTACTTATATAAGATTATAAATATTCTTGTATAATTTAAAAAAATCGGTAGAGGCTCTTTGGAATATACATGTATATAGAACTTGTAAATAATCACCAATTTAAAATAATTGTTATTCATGATTTCGAATACTCATTGTTTAAACGAAATTTGATAAAGTAATCGGTGATAGTTATGTGCCACGCATTTTGGAGGTCATTAAGAATTATTCGTTTCGACAGCATAACAAATATTTTATACATTTGCATTCCTAATCAAGTTTAGGTACATATACAATACATCTATATTTAACGTAAGATGTAGTTGTATACAAATATAGCTAATCGCCAGGATACACATGGTAAAATGAGGCTATAATGTAGAAGACGAAATTGGTGAACGTGGAAAACAACAGACCGATGAACACTTTTTGTCATGCGCCATGATATCAAGCACAACCTACCAAAGAAGATCTGACACCGATGAACATAAATGCTCTAGATGTGGCTACTTACCGGTTGTACCTCAACATTTAGAACGTAACCAAATACATGATTTTTATTAGATATACCAAATAAATTTATTTAAGTAAGTATTTGCCTGATCCTTTTCTAATTTTTATTTATTTATTATTTTTTTTTTACTAACACTATTGATATTGGCGTTTTAAAATCGAACTTGACAAAAGGACCAGGATACCACATATTGTTATTATTGTATTATTCTTCAGTTCAATTTATCTTGTGGATATTAACTAATTAATTATTGTAACGACATGATAATAAATATGTAAAAATCACAAGCAGCGCGGTGTAAGCATTTATGACTAGATATAGACAATATTATCCAAACATTTAGTTTTATTCTTATTTAATAAAGCGATAAGAGTATAAGACATTTAAAGATTTCAATAAACATTGTTATTATTTAATTATACATTATAATCTGTCATTTAGAAATGATATTGATTATTTTTTCTATTCAATACAAAACAAATCGTTTAAAAATTAAAATACATTTTCAGTCAATATAAACTTTGTAATATACATGTTTTTGTATTGTGTTGATAACACGTCAACACAGAATCGAACAAAATATTGGTTTAGGGCAAAAAAAAAAAAATCAATGAATTGATAGGCATTTGAAAGTACACATCATTATAATCTGTTTACTCTCCTTGTCTCCTTTTATCTATATGACATGTAGTATCAGCTATATGAAGAATAGTTATAACAATATGGATTGGCCACCGAAAATGAGTTAAAACTATAATATAGCATTGATTTGTTGAAAATAATTTTTCCCTGTATATTTACTTTGGAATATATCTAGGACAATATTAAATCGATATAATATTAAAAGATGTAAAACTGCAGTGAGAAAACCGATTTCCCTCGGCCGATCGAATAATGTAATAGTAAAATAATATACATTTTCTACTGTATACAATATAGTATGTCTGTAGTGGTTTTTTCGAGAAAATTGTGGTTATTTCAAGCAGGGATACGAGAAAACGCACACAAATATAAACACTAGAATATCTATGCGTCAAATCACGTATTTTTTTTTAAAGATGTAATTATTCAACAGGTATGAACGGCGTAATTCCTTGTCACTTGGTGATGCCGAAAATTCGACTCGGAACACGCAAATCACATGTAATCAAAACCATGTGTGTACCTACGTATGTATTTATAATTTATATAATGTAATTTAACATGTGAATATAGCGTGAACCGCAAAGGAAATATGAGTAATAGGAAAATGTATTTTAAAAACGTACATACCCTCCTTAAAAAGTTGATCTTTTCGTCTTTCTGAGCATATTTTATGTAGATTCACGATGATAGAATCTCTGTACATTTGTTTAGTTATAAAAATACGCCCTTCCCCGAAAAACGAGTACATAAAAAAAAAAAACAATAATTCGTCACTTTCTAACCATTCGCCGTTGTTGTACAACCACTACCACACCAACGATATCGAAGCGTATACATTGCCTCCAGAACCGACCCAAACGTGAAATTATCTCTTCCTATATATTATATTCGTTTTCATACGAATCCTTAATTAATAATCCTACCCGATCGACGTGTTATTTTAATGCGGTAACTACCAGGTACAATATAATATACATGTTATATGTCTCTATACGGTCTGCAGTCATCGGTCGTTATTGATATTTCCGCAAACAAAACTAGGTACTATGAATATATTGACACAATATCGTGCCGTAGCATATAATATAAATGTACCTACCTACGTATTATTACATCGAGGAGTATCGACGATATTATTATTTATAATACGCAGGTATAATATTGTATACTTTTTGTTTATGTGATAATGTTATGTTTGTTGCGCTTACTTTCGAGGTGACGTAACTGGCCATTTCGCCGAGTGGACGTTGCGGAAGACTTGAACGTAAGGAAATGCGGATGAAAGAGACGGCACGTGCGACGTGTGTGCTTATCTCGCGGACACTTTACTATAGCGACGATTGATCCTGCGGTGCGGTTACGATGCTGGGAGACACGTCGTTGTCGCGTTGCGATCGTCGTTCGACTGAAGCAATAAACCGGTCGGCGAGCTGCGTACGCACTGACTGATATCGCGGCGATATCGAGTGCGTGGCCACGGACCGAAACGTCCGAAACAGTCGGGGCGAGCGCGCGAGCGCGTTCATACGCGATGACATCATATTATCGTATACATTGTACATACTATATTATGTGCCGCCGTCATCGTTATTATTATTATTATTATTATTACCTTCTATCGGCGTATTTAGTGTTTTTTTTTTTCTACCGTGCCAAGGACGAGAGCGAACCCGCCACTCCGGGGCGACCATATAGTATTATTATTATGATTACGACTGGGTATACACACTACTGCACGACTGTTGCGGTCGAAATAGTCGTAATAATATTATTATCTAGGACTCGCCCGCACGCTCGTCTTGGTGCGCGTATTATTATATTAAAGAGGTACACCTCGAATATGTAATATGCATATATACGTAAAAGCGATAATATCATAAAATATATTCAAGATCGTCGCACGATATTATATTATTATTATATAATTACGTGAACCCCTGACCTCGTAAGAGTCTTGGAGTTTTTCACTATTCGGCGATAAACGCACGCGCTCGCATACAATAGGATAATATACCTCATAACAATAGTTTCGACATCGGTTTCTGACGGTTTCAATGTCCGTGCAGAGGATGCTCTCAACGCCGTTAATCATGATCACTAAAACACAACATGGGTACCTATTATTAAATTTATCAAAATTTATTGTTATTACCTTTGATTAATTTGAATACGGGGAAAAATAATAAAGTCCACATTTCTAAGAAATACCTTACCCAATAATAGTTGACACTCCATAAGCATAAAGTTTTTATGAAAAATATGCGTGAAAGAAAAAAATTATGGAAGTCTATAATACCTCATGACGTTTGTAGTATAAAAAAAAGTTTGTTTAAGACTTTGGTAAAGGAACGGTCCTTATATTAGTATTTTACATTGATATAATAGTCGCCCCTCAAAATGTTTTCCATTTTAACCACCAGTGGGTAGTGAGTAGTAGTAGTAGGTATGCTAATATTACCGATGGTTAGTAATCGAGCATAATAGTATAATTTTTTTAAATGTTCATCGAGGCTCGTTTAGAATGTTTAGAATGTTTAGATAATCAAATACGGAAAATTAATATGTTACCATTTGATTGGATTGACTGACTGTCACTGACATATTGTGACGTGCATTTAATACTGCAAGTATCAACTCACATATTTTCAAAACTATAACGTTGTATATAATAATATATTAATATATATAGGCATATAATATACATTATGGAATATTAATGTTTTTCGTTGTGATTTTGAATCGTATTTTAATATTTTCTAAGAACCTGCGAGCGTTCTAGTCCTATAGACAATGATCGCATAGTAGGCGACGGCGGTCGTTCCACACATAAATTTCACTTATAATATTTCATGCACACTCTATAAGGTCGTCGTGTTCACTTTGTTGATATACTATATATACTCGGTACATTATAAGTATAACCGATAACCGCTGCACGAGTTAATGTGTTGTACTGCTTGAAAAAGTATACACACACGTTTTGGTACACTGTAGTGCGTGCGTATAATACATGCACAATATGCCATATTGTACTGTATATACGTACATATATATACTGTGCTACATAATATGCTGTGGTAAAGTAACTTATTATTATTGTTATTATTATTTTTATACTGTTATTGTTATTATTACACGTAATTTTGTCACGTGACCATGGCTAATAATTATTAGGTATTTTTGAAACAGTACCTGCGAGTTATTAACGCCGTGTCGTCGTATTTATATATTATATACGCTCACGCTACACACGGTTTGCTTTTTTGTTTCTAAACGAAAAAATTACTCATTTCCGATATTAAAACACACCACATACGACGATCACGCACGCACCGTATGCGAGAGAGAAAGTTAGCGTAGACATTATGACATAGTAGCCGCAAACTTCCATGCAGAGTTGAGAGTCGACAAACAATGACTATCTGATAGCCGATAAGTATTAAGTACCTAAGTGTAAATTGTGTACACTGGATTTTCGATTGTTCGGGTTCGGGGTTCTACGATAGGAACGGAAAAAATATTCGATAACCATCGAAATTTACCAGCTAAGTAGTTGTATTACTGTGGCCCGCTTGATTTTTTTGGATCATCGAAAATTTGTTGCAATACATCTATGTAGCTCCAAGCGGGTGGTGAACCGGAGGGAAATTTCGATTGGAAAAGTCCTAAATACAAAATATTATACGATTGTAATATAAATATTTTATTATACGTTTCTGTGATTTTTCGCTTGAAGGTTTTAATGTTTTCAAATATAAATGTCACTCAGTGAGGATTACGTATTTGCGTCTCATAAAAAGTACCGAATTAAAAATAGGTATCATAATTCCTATGGTGTAGAGTTAAAGAATTTAAGAGATATTCAGAACACTAGAGAATAGTCGTTTCTTTGGAATACGATTTTCCATTTCGAATTTAATTATATAATGACCTAGGTACCCCTACTTTATTACTATACCGTTACAACTATACTGTTAAACTCCCGACGAAATCACTGATATTATTGCGCGAGAAACTGTGATAGCTCAAATACGATGTGAATGACGGACATTAAATACTAATAGACATCCTCATCCTTGACATTTCTGCGGTGTAACCACTGAACTCTATATGATAAAATAGATAAATCTATATGCTATCAATTATCCTATGGAGTTCATTGGGTGTAACTAGCTAATAATCAATTTATATGCGACGGAAGATAAAGTATAATGACTTAATAAAGATATAATGTATATGCTTAATATAATATTATGTTTATTAGGTAGGTACCTAAATAATTATAATTTTAATAAATTTATAATGCTTGATGGGCACAGAGAGCATTTAATAATGACGGACTGTCTCCTACGTTACTTTATAACAATAATTAATAGGTACAAATAGACAAAATAAAACCTAAATTTAGTTGACTGTATAATGTATATAAATCGTTTTAGATTATAGTAATGATATCATTATTAAATAATTAAACTATAATAAAAATAGGGCAGTGCTATATTTTAAGTAATTGATTTGATTTAATCTTGATTTTTGGAAATCGTATTAAACTATTTAAGTCTTAACTGTTGACTATGTAACAAGTATTTAGTTATAAAATTTAAAATACTAGTAACTTTTTTCTTTATTTATAAAATAAAATAATTGGATTTCAGTTTATTTTAAAATTGTTGAATACATCTTTCTTTCTGAAGTTTTTTTATTACAATTAGGTACATTCTTATAAATATGTTGTAATGATTAACAAAATTAACAAATTCAGATTTCGAACTAATGTGAACATCCTGAATAGTTTACTCGCATAGACGCAATGACGATGACATCATTGTTATTTTGACCTATTAATTTATTGATGATATATTATAAAAACAGTTATATAAAAAAAATAACATTTTAATATTTATTAATGAGATCATTTTTATTTTATCTTTACAAATAACAGATTATTT
>JAIPRK010001914.1:0-36548 GCA_025469195.1 Chaitophorus viminalis
ACACACACACACACACACACACACACACACACACACACACACACACACACACACACACACACACACACACACACACACACACACACACACACACACACACACACATACACACACACACACACACACATACACACACACACACACACACACATACACACACACACATACACATATACATATACACACACACACGCACGTACTTATCTAAGCTCTCAGACACAGACGCCGCGCGCGTGAGAGTCCTCAGATTTATGTGTCGCGACGGCCAGAGGTCAGGAATTAGCTAACCTATATTATATTATATATTATATTATATATTATTGTACAGGTGACCCGAACTTTACCGCTCGCTCTCTTTCATACACGTATATGTACAGCTACAACGCACATATGTGTAAGATACCAAAGACGCGTTGAAAACTCCGATCGGTAGTATCCGTATACATATTTTTATGTACATAAAATATAATGTTATATATAGTGTACATATTATACACTCGCACTCCAAACAAAAATAAATTCAATAATCCGTGTGAAGGTGATCACATATAATATATATATACATAGGTATATAAATTATAGGCTGGCGTATCGCGGGTATCATCTATATATTACACTATATACAGTCTAAATAGAAATTCACGCATATAAATATACCGGACGGTATGTAGTTACATATTATTGCTCTCACTTAAACAGAAATCCGACACTCTAAATATTACTGTCATATATGTGGGTACAGAACGAATGATACAACTATACGATGTATGAAAAATGATAAACGTTCAAAAATACAAACGTGAAGTCGGTGCTAAAAGGTTATCAGCAAGATTTATATATCACAAGCATTAGAATTCTACTCCGGGATATAGTTTATCGGAATTCACTGGAAAAGTTGAAAAAATAAAAACAATAAAACAAATCTAGATGTATACCTAGTGTAAAATGCATTGTTCACACTATATCTACGTAAGGTCCGTGAAGTTAAACTGGACAAAATTATGATACATATTTATAATCCTGTAGACAGTACTTAGACTGAAAACCGATTACACAATTGAGCATAAAAGGTTTAAAACACGATTGATGAAATTTGTCGGTATATTAAAGTATAATAATATAATCAAAAATAAAAATTCGAAAAAAAAACCTACATGATTGAGCATTGTTATGAATTCATCCAGAACTAACAATTCTTAACTCTTCTGCATTGTATAAATTAATTACAATATTGACTTATGAAGCTAATTGATAAAAGTCAAAGGACTTCGGTAAATTTGTATCCTTTAATTTGGAATTGTTGACAACTTAGAACCGATAAACTATTGCATGTTCTGAAATTGAACTAACTTTAACATAAAAATTGCAATTCAAAAATTTGCTTTCGTAGGTTTTGGAAATTTCTAAAAGTCAGCTTTCTAGATACAAAATACATCACCCGTCGAAAAATTCCGTAGGATTGGATTGGTTTGATAAGTTTTTGTTCGAATGGTAGCACTTTTTGCTAAATATTTAGTGTGTACTCGTATACTCGTCTACCCAACAAATAATTTTTGTTTTTTGTTTTTCAATGATGATATTTTAACGTTGCTTATTCTACGGTACATAGAATACATATGCCACAAGTACAATTTATATATTATACGTACGCGGAACAATATTTATGTATACGTAGTTCGCCCGCGCGCGCCAAGTCGTATAATACTATACGCATAATGTCATCGAATGTTACATAGCTCCGTCGATTTTCTTTTTCTGACGCGTCGCCGCGCGGGACGGACGTTCTAATCGATTCCGATCGTCGTGTGAACTATTCGCGATTCACACCGCACACTCGCACACACGTCTGTGTACTGTAGTAATATATAATAATACAATAATGGTAATGCGTTGAATATAATATACGCTTTGTTACACAACATACATTTATATATACGCATAATATATTATTATTATTATAATGTATAATATATAAGTACAATACATACACAAACGTATATGACTGCGCGAAGCCGCCGTTGACGTTGTAATTTCGTTAATGAAACGCCGATTGATTTATGATGGTTAATGTGGTCGACTGTTGTAGTCGTCGAACGTTTTCAGTTTTGTCAATCACCTCCGCGGCTTCAATGATGGATTAGCCGCGCGTTGGCCGTTAATAGTACCACACGCACACACGCGCGCGTGCGTACAGCACATAACACACATACCTCTTCACAATATGTACTGCGCCGCACGTGTAATAATATGTATTTATATAAAGACAATAATTTGTTGGTACATCGTACCTATATACTCGCCGACATCTGATTACGGACGTCTACGGTTCTTGATTAGCAAAACATATACACCTGCGCATATACCATCACAATGTATGTGTCCAAGTCAAATATTGTAATGTAGTTGCACGTAGCGTATACTCGTCGGCTCGCTAAACAGGTACGTCGCGTGTATGATTAGAAATGTGTACGCATATCGTTTCAATAATATAATATCGTGGTCGCACCAGCAAATATTTATGCACCTATAATAATGCACTGGGTCGCGAGAACAGCGCTATAAGGGTTTGGTTGGTGAAATTGGTCAGTAACGTTGAACAGTCAAAGTAAGTTATGTTCATTACCCGCGGTGTGCTCTTATATTATAGGTACTTTTTGGTACGTTCGAATCGATGTTGTTCAACTGCGTCTGTTTTATACATACATGATATAATATCTGGTTAAAATATACTATATATCATGTAGTACTGGGTATTATAATTAAAAAGTTATTTTTTCTCGAGCAAAGATTTTAAGTTTTAGGATATATTTTACTTCTTTCTACATGCCTTCTAAAAGTTCAAATCATGAATTATTTATATATTTGTTATTTATAGTATAAAAAAATAAACTAAAGAATTACAAATGTCTTTCTTGCAAGTGTATGTTAATTTCATATTTTATACGTTTCCGTTCCTTTCAAAAAAATACTTTGATTTCCATTTCTTATTTATCTCTCGGAAATAATTTAGACTCATCAGTGACCTACTAGTTACTATACGCATTATGGATTCAATTAACTGGGAGACTAAGACGATGCGTTTTCAGAACGACCAGCTTATGCAGACCTGCGGTCCTCCCCCTTACCGCAGTTGCCATCAACATCGATGTGTTTGCCATCAACATCGATGCGTTTGCCATCATATACGTATATAATATTGTTCATTATCGCGCCGCAGTTACGGTATCAGAAATAATACTGCTGTTTATCTTGAGCGTCAGCTCACACGATACGCGATACGACACGATGCGATAGATGTATCGGTGTCGTTTTCGTATTAATGCGCGCTCTCGGTACGCCCACAACCGCTACGGAGTTGGCATGTATAGTAGTTATTATGTAATATGCAAAAGAACTGCACGAGGTACAGGAACGCGTATATGTAAATATATAAGTATAATAATATAGTGTACGGACGACGACGACGACGACGACGACAACAGCGGGACGATTTTTCTCGCGACGATCGATCCCGTGCGTTTTTAATTTTACTATATTATATTAACGCGCGAACAACCGCAGGTCCTCTGGCAATTCACATACATATCGCGACATAAATATAATATAATATAATATGCATTATGTGTGTTATGCGTACTGGATTTTTCCTCGCGCCGGCCGTATCACATTTCGCGCGAAATAAATCGGTAACCGACGACGACAACGACGACGTCCGTGTAAAACGTTTTCACAATGCACATTCACACATTATTATAATACGTATACATAAGTATATTATATACAGTTGATGTAGCGTATTTTTCACGTGGTAATATTATGTTCGAAGAGTAAACATAATATATTATGATCTATTACTCGCACGCGTACATTTACACGGTGTCCCACAAGGATCTACTAATTATTGTCACGATAACTATATACTGTGTTAACAATAGGTAAATTTCGTTTTTTTTCCTTTTTATGACACTAATACGTAATAACCCTACGCCTAAAATCCTACTATGTTAATTATTATTTGCGATACAAACGCGTGTTTCAGTGGTACACTAGACAACCATCACAATCATATCGATACGATTTTACACGATAATTTATTCATCTGTTATAGTGATGTTAATCTCATACGTTTATCCTTTATTGACATGTATAATAATATTGTACATGACATTGTCTTTTCGGTGGAGGTCATGTTAGAATTTTGTCCGAAACGTCACACCGTATGTCACTCTCGTCGAGTTATAAGTACAAACGAGCGAAACCCTTTATCAATGATTTCGTTGTCATATTATCTATTAAGCCATTGTGCATTTTGCTTAAATAGCTCAATAAAAACAGTATCTGTTAATAAAACGTTTTTGTTATGAGTTTACAGTGTATGACATCCGAATCGCTTGTTAGAGAAATGGTGCATTTCATTCGTCTTGTGTTGGGTGCGTAAAACATATTTTATCCGCATATTGTGCAGATAATATATCAGCAGCGGAAGCACTATAACGTTTATATAATTACCTTTTTTTCTTTTCCAAACCCAAATGACGACGATAATGATGATTTCATTATGTTTTTTTTTTTTTTTTAATTCGCGACCAATGATGAATACGCTTTTCGCGAAACACCCTGTACAGGCGCATGTACGATGGTGCGGTGGTTAAACTTTGCGGCTAGAAACAAACGACGTCGATCGATCATCGGCAACGGCAACGACAACGACGACGGACGAGCGTCATCGGTACACATAACAATATAATATTATAATAGGCGCAGCGGTCGAGCGAAGGGCAAAAGTACGCCACCGCGGCCGAACGTGATTGATTGCCCGTTGTCGCCGCCTATGTATCACCGGCAATAAAACTGCGGTACATATTTATAACGCCTCCGCCGATTGTCCGTGCATTGTCTTTTAACGCGGTCGCCGTGCCGCTATTTCTCTCCGCATAAGCTCAGCGATGCGCAGCTGCTATATTTATTTATTTATTAATTATTAAACGACCGAGCCCAATAATTACAATAGTGTATGTGAAACATAAAACAAAGTATCATCATAAAGTATTGTGGAGGTACAATAAGCAAAGTGATTAAATAACTAATCACTACTAGAATCAATGAATTACAATGAATATATGTACTATAATATGTAAAATATGTGATGAATTTAAGATATAGATTAAAAAAATTAACAGAATTAAAAATATAAATATCAATATTAAAATTATTTACATGTTTCATGATTATAATTAATGGAGAATTTTTACCATATAAAATGCGTTGGAATGGCACATAAAAAGTGTCGGACTATCTAGTTGTATGACCAGGAACTAAAACCGTTAAATTACGTTATTGATACTAATAAGTCTCAAAAAGCGGTTCTGGATCGCTTCAAGAGAATTAATCGGACCAGTTACGCAATGAGACCAGATTATTGAATTGTAATCTAAAATTGACCTAAAAAATGTGCAATACAGTGATTTTAGGGCTGCAGGATTATCAAAATTGTTGCAGCTCCTACTTATAAAGCCTAACATTGAAGATATTTTATCCTATATATATAATGATCGTTGGATGAGAGAGAGATATCTTTCACATGATCGACTCGTTCTAATATACACGGTTCTGTTTTCTTGCAAAAACAAACATTACTATGGCGGCACGAGAGACGAGTATTTGTACAATATATTATAATGGGTATCACGACATTTGGCCGACAAACGATTTAGGGCCGACGCACCACGGAACAATGCACCGAATAACATTAAAATATGCCGGGCAAACAGATAACACCGCGTCCGAATGAGCCGAACAAACAATATTGAACCAAACTTTAGCATTACTGAAACAGTAGCATTCCCAGTGAAAATGATTATATAGCTACAACTTAATTTTTACACGATTACCTTGACGTGGCAGTTATAATAAAATCTCTTTATACATACAATATTTAGTGAGTTATTACATATTTTCTTCACTTATCATGGCAATTTTGATAATATAGTATTAGCTCGATTTGAATATTTCCAAATATTTAGCACACTGGTTTTCGATCCATCAATGTTTTACGAATATGTCACTTATGTATTCGATATTCTCCTTTATTTCTCAAATCTTATACAAAACTACTCGACCAAGTATTACAACGTTTATTTAACAATAGCTGAATATTGTTGTATTGTTGCCGGGTTTAAGTAAAAAAAATGTATATATCTGGCAAGATTATAAAATATTGATTAATTAATTTTAATAAAACTTAGTTAAGCTTATTTACATTGATTCGCTGGTTCAGGCTAGGGATATTATTTCTAATTTTATCTCTTTTATCACTATTAATCCCTTTAGGGATTGAAGTTTGAAAAATTCTTGCAAAATTTCTTGAAAAAATAATTTGTTTTTCAATTTTTCTATACAAAGCTACAACTTTTACCTATTTGGTGCTATAAGGTTTTTTTTTAATTGTTCAATAGTTTTAGAGATAAGCAACGTAAAAATTAAAAACATTAGACTACGATATTAGTTATTTAATGGTTATAATATATTGGTTTTCATGGTGAGTCAGAACATTTACACAGTGCTTTATATCCATAATCATAAAATCAATACAAAATCAATATAAAATATATTACCTTAGTAACCTTTAAGGTGAAAAAGTTATACATCCAGCTTTGAGCTCAAACTGTCATCAACCCTTAAAATTGTGGTTTTCGAATTATCTTTTTTTATTGCACGCCCAGACTATGATATAAAAATATCCTGAACATTTCATGTCACTATAGATATGTTAGTTTAGAGTCTAAACTTTATACTGTAGGTTGATTATGATTTATGAGTTAGTCATATTTACAGATCTCAGACTCCAAACAAATTGACAATAAAAAATTAATTTAATGGTTTTCTTTTTTTGTAAGATTTAGTGTAACAAATCCTTATTGATTTAGATTTTATACATTAATGTTAAGAAAATTAACTGAGAAAAAACGGTATTCAATTGCAATTTCCCAATTTTAATACGTTGACGGCGGAAGACGAAATAATATACACATATTGGAATGGATATTAATACACCAGTATATATTACAAATATATTATTTTCTGGACATACACACATATTGGAAGCAATAGAAACGGAATTCTGGATCATAATGCCATTCAATTTGTAGTTAAAAATATTTATTTTATAAATTTATCAACTTTTATGTACTGAAGGTTGGGTCAGGTACATATTGGAACTCTAAAACCACTGGCCACAGCAATAAATATTGTAAGTTATTTTTTATACATGCAGGAGGTACAACACGATGTAGGCAAAACTATATTTTAATATATACCTACTACTACGTAACGAACACGTGCACATAACGCGGTTTATTGTGGTGAATGAATTATAATGTAATATTTAGTTTTTATCTAAAAAACATCTGAAATTACATTGGCGAAGATAATGCTACGCTCGCAAACGCCGATCGGTGATAAAAAATTAAAAAAAAAAAACCATTGTCGATCCATGCGATGAGCGTGCCTTATTGGACGAGATGGCGGTGGCGTACTTTGTGCAACACATATCCAGAGTATATTATGTTATTATAGATACATTTGGGTATAGACATCCGCGAGAACCGTCGCGTATATAGTCGTTGATTACAAGGCCGCGCACGTACAAATCGTTATTATCGCCGCCTCTCTCATTATAATATTATTGCCGTCGTAGCAGTACACCACCGCGATCGCATATTACATAGAGGTACTTTTTATGATACGTATAATATATATTTATATACAGTGTGGGTCTTGTAAATTATCTGTTTTTGGGATTCTTTTTTCCTCTGTATTCCGTGACAGTAAAAAGTTTTATGCTCTCCCTCGCGTTCACTATAGTGTATGTAGTATTTGGTCAAATACTCACTACACCGCGCCGCATATGCGAGTATACCACGGTCGTCGGTATAAAATAATATAATAATAAAAATATCGTGGACACATGCAATAAACGTGCAAAAATCAAAGAGTACGCTGTCGGAATCCGTCGAGTACGGATATGATAATAATAATATTGTATATAATTACATAAAATCACACGTGGTATAATCGTTCTAACGCATATAATATATACATAGATAATGAATGATCATTGATGATATATATATTATATGCACTGCGCAGCCTTATATTATGTATATTATATATATATATATATATATTATTTGAACGTCAAAGAGGTGAGATGAGCAGTTGCGACTGCGACGTGACGTGCGTATGATATGTATATGGGTATTGGGTACATAAAATAATATTTATAGCGTAGAACGTGTGACTGCGTCAGTGCATCTCGCACGTTTTATGCGAAAAAGAACACGGTAATGAGTCGAAATGTGTTTCTTTTTTCATTCGTTTTAACCGATTTTTTTTTTCTTTCATCTCGTGTGATTGAAACTGCACTACGGTTTACCACCGGAAATGCGGACCAAAGTCCGATTACACTATACACTATACCATTTATATATATATATTCGCACGAGCTGCAACGGCGGAAATCGGACGTAAAATTCGCCATTATAACACATAAAACGATTTATATAAATATTCACGGTTCACACACATAATTATTGTATATATACTACTTGAACACGTATAATTATTATGTGAACGTTAAGATGAGCAACGGATTCGGTCTCATACGGCCAGCATACCGAATGTGTTATAAAATGTATTATTTAAATTTTCGCGTCGGGTAATATCAACGCTCATCCTGTGTTATTATCATATTTATGGATTTACGAGCATCTCGCAGTCCCTAAACGCCTACAGCGCTATTAAACATTTCATTAGCGTCTTTTACAGAACACAATGACCGTGAACGTATGTGCGTACAGTAACTAATTCAAGTTTCGTTTGTAAAACAATTAATAGTACGTAGAAATCGAAATAAATGTTTCTACCGACGAGTGAAAAGTGTACACGCAGCGACTAGTCAACTGAAGAAATGTTGTTAAAACTAACGCAAAGTCACTTAATATTAATTGCTATATTTCTAATCGCACGTGTCTTCACAAGAAATTATCTCTCAATTAATTGCATACTCGTCTGTTACCGCGACGGTGCAGAAATCCTCGAATCTGATTAAGTATCCGTGCGAAATCCTACCCCTGGAAATCCCCTTAAACGGTTGAAACGCAACTGTTGAAGTGACCACCACAGAACTTGCGTATAATGGAAACTGTATAATCATCTCAAGCCACGGATATCTCGACCTCGATGTCGTGGGCCAACTTCTTGTGTGAACTAGGTTCCGGTATAGTCCATGTATTGGCGCGTAGCTCAAATTCACTATGTTATATATTATTTACTAAATCGAAACACGTATTGCAGAAGAAAACGATCGATCACCTGATTACTAAATCATTGTTGTAGTTTAATACAACCCTGCGATTGATGGAATTGGAAAAGATGAGACGTTCTGTTTTAAAACTAATATTATCACTCGAACGGCTGAACGTACTACGCGCAACACTCGCGGCTGGTGGCGTTTCAGACGAAGCACGTACGTTACTACAGTACAATGTGCACGGTTAGGTCAGTGTGCGCGGATATCACTATTGAGAGGAGACCATACTATGATGTGTTAAATCATACGTATATCATTATATAAATTATTATTATGATATACGCGCGCGATCGCCGACGTACCACAGCGGTAGATTTCGGACGGAAAATCGTCGAAATTGTGTTTCAGTGTCGTGCGCTTTTAACCGCAACACATTCTTATACGTGGTAGTTATTATGTACATATATATATATATATGTGTGTGTGTGTGTGTGTGTGTGTGTGTGTGTGTGTGTGTATAAATATAATATACTTATATGACTGCTACGTCCACCGGCAACGTTTTATAATATATATAAGCCCACGCGTACTGTAATTTATTTTCGTATGAAACGCTGTTAACTAATGTTTAGCCCGCGCATCGTCGGTTTAAGCGAAGAATCATTTTTTATATTTTTGGCTAATGGATAAAAAGCACTTACACCTATGGGGCCAACGACATTAAAAGAATAAAAAAAAAAGAGATAAAATGACGAATCAAAAATCACTCGACGTTCACTAAAAGTGATTTGATTCCGATTCACCACTTATCGAAACAATATCGAAAACATTTTCCGTGATTACAATAACTATTCCATAGCTTGTAGGTACATGATGGTAGTGAAAAATTAATAAATCTACAAATATTTGTTCTCTTTTTCTCTATTTTTTGCAAAAATTTCATTCAATTTTAACCGTTGTATAATCTAATAATATATATATTCTTAAGTGTCTATTGTTAGACATTAGGAATCTGTGAAACCTTGTGAAAATTTCTTTTAAAAGGATTCAAGTACGAGTATAGAAATATTACAAAAAATTATTTATAAATACTTCAAAGTACTTAAAAAAAATTGTCATAGTAACATTGTTTACCTTATAATCATAAGAAAATGTATAGTTTTTACCATATTATTATAAGCTCCTAGTTTATCCGAGTGGGATAATGTTTATAAACAGTAATCTAAATGTTGTCGAAAACTCAATAGCGGTCTTATTATATAATATATTTTGATTTTCACAATTGGTCATAGACAATTATGGTTAAAAATGTAGCATATTTTAGTTATTGTAAATTATGTATAGGTACTCTATATGGTTAGGTAGTATGTTGCATCAACTTTTTTTTAATTGCAGTTTTTACGAAATAGATATTCATTTAATGAATATTTATCATTTCATAATACCCTACGTTCCCATGCCCAAGTTTTACATTATCTAATTTGGCAGGATGAATTTTTATAAGTCATCGCTACTACCCCATATACATATATTTTTCTAATTACTAACCATTTTATTTCATTTTATGAATTAAATATTTAATGAATTATCTAATAATACTTACACTAAAATTTAATGGGATAAAAATGTCAGTTTCAAAATTATTAAGTGCTTTGACTAAATGCAGATTGTGAGGTTCTCGAGTATCTACAGAGAATAGCATATAATATAAGTTTTTAGTTAATAAATAAATGTTAATTAATTAATAATTTTAATTTAAAAATAAAAACTAGTTTATCCAAAAATGTATCCTTCAAGGTATAAAAAGAAGAACGCCCTTTTATTTGTATATAGATATTTTTTTTTTTTTTTGAGTATACGATCCCTTTCTTTCTGTACCAGGATTTTTCCTATAAAAACTCTTATCTCACATTATTTTAAAATAAAAAATCTTCTATTATCGACAGTAAATATCCTTACTATGAGGTAACGACACCTTAACCTAACTTGGTCCTAGGCTCCTTCAACAACCAGATATTGTGTTATTACATCATGTACATCATTATAGTATGTATATATTGACATAATTATTATTAAAGCTGTTCCACATTGAGTTTTAAATAATTGCTGAATAAATAAATAAATGTATTGCCAATATATAGTGGTATTTTATATAACGATTTTAATTTCCAAAGCGCCTAGTTGTACAATTTGGTATTGTTTATCTCGAACCGTACAGTCCAGATGTATTTATTAATATACAATTTGATTCTCACTATAGTTCAATTATACTATAGTATAGCTGCAGTGCTTGCTCACTGTTTAGCTAAAAGCCTAAACTTAAGAGGAAAATTATTTATTAATACAGATCAAAGTATCAATGAAAGTGTTTTCTTTCGAGGGAAATGTATATGTACGGTTTACTCGTCGTGTTATACGAATGGATTTATAATATTCGGCATAATGATCAACACGGCGATAAAACTACCATATCATTTGATCACGGGCAATATACCTATAAATTGCGCACATCGTGTGTATCATTATCAAGGCCATTTTCAGAGGGAGGGGTAGGTGCCGCCCGAGTCAGGTGGGTTTCGGAATAGTCACGCCCCCTCAGTTATTTTTTAATTTCGTCGATGTAAGCCAAGTATTTCAGTATCCATACAGTATTTTTTTGACAGAAACTATTTCTCTATAATGTATTTTCAAAATGTGTAAACTGTAAATAATGTACTTTTAAACTTCCATGACTAATTGCGTTTTCTTTGGCAAATCGATAATATGTACTATAATATTCGTACGGTTATTTTTGTAAACAAGCCTAACCTAACCGTACGCTCTTGATTCGGCTGCTTATATTTACACAATATTACTATAAATGAATACTTGGTTTAGAAGAGAACTGTTATACATTCCCTTCTCGACACTCCCCGCTCGTGCACCCGGACAATCAGAACACCACACGTCATTATAATATTATATTTATGGTCGCGAACGCACCTATTTACACGTATATTAAATTTAATTCGTGACGTATCGTGTTTAGGAAATCCAATTTCTCACGTTCAAATAGTGTACTGTGTGATTTCTCGTCGCTTATTTTATCCAATACGAGACAATACACAACAAAGAGGAAGTATCATATATTCCGCATGAATATTTCATGAAGTAACGACAATTTAAACGGGTCTAATAATATATAGTCTCTTTAAAACAATGTTTAAATCATTTTAAACAGTTGACAAATTGCAGTTTGAAATGTCTAAAAGACTATTCGCCTCCTACACGTTTGAAAGCGATATTATATATATATATGTACATAATGCTTTACACCAAGCAGTCGTATAAGCTTCTTAGAATATTGTTGTTTAAACCGTAAGAAGGTATTATCAAGTCGGCCTGAGTTTAAACGACAGTCCAAAAACAGAAAAAGCTATTAAACCATATAAATTATTTCCGCCGTTTCATTGGACGTTTGCGTATAAACGATGTACATTTTTTTTTTTTAAATAATACCCGATCAAACTAATGTGCATGTCACGATAATATTGATATTAAATTGATTTCGTTCGATAAAATATATGCTTATATTATATATACTAACTATATATTATTCACTTATTATAATACATACCTAATAGCTAATGCTATATATATAATATGCAGTACAGAATGTCTAATTTTAAAATAGGGATCACGCGCAAGAACAATGGAACACTGCTGCGGATGGTACGTGTGTGTTGACGGTATATTATTATAATTAAATTTCAACTGTATCACAAAATTTTTATGTTTTAATAGTTTTATGATATTTTTTCTAGTCCTGCGATTGGATAAACCGTTAATTTTTATGGTTTTCAAAGCGTAAAGCAGTTATCTTCCACTTTGGTTTCTGTGTGCGGCGTGCGCGCGCGTTTGCATAGTAGGTACACGAATATTGTCAAAATAAATTAAAATCACTCGTTATCGAATTTTTCGACAATCGCTTGATAGTGTTCGAAGAATTCATGGTGGACAGTAGGTGGAGCATATCGATTGGATACCTTTCCGTTTTCAACATCCCTCCTTTTGATCATAACACCGAGGGTTGATAGGGAAAATCTATTTGATGATACGATAAAACTCACGTATAATATAGAGTAAATTTCGTCCGACATCTTTACCAAGATTAAATGTATTTTCGTGTGGACATGCGTCTTTTTCAACTTTGTTGTCGACATTTTTGTGTGGAAAAAAAAAAATGGTTTCTGACAATGTTGAAAGTCATATATTGTATTATTTATATAGCACGTTATAGACTACTTAAATTCTGAGTGATTAATCGAAAAAAACGCATAGATATTGTGTGAAAGTAAATTCAGCGGTAAGATTGCGGCGGTCGCATGTTTCGTTTCCTTTTTTCTTCTTCATTTCACATAATAGTTACAAAACGAAAATTTACAACTATTTATGATAATAAACACATAGATACAACACGGACGCGGTGGCGGCAACGGCGGCCTGCAGAGTTTCGTGTGCGCCATGGCGAGGACTACAACCTAACACTTGTTTTCAAACGTTTATCCATAATTTTAAGTTGAATATAACTGTTCATAAATCACTACCTACAATAAATCGTATTCAATTTCGCGGTCCCGGCAGGCTCCAGTAGTGAATAACATGAATATTATGCACGCACGCTGTATATTATAATTTATACATAATATTGTATTATGGTACTTTAAATATATTATAATGTATATGTATGGTCTATGTGAATATACCGATTTTGTTTTGTTAGCAAAAGTTTGGAATACGACTGTAACCATGAAAAAAATAATAATAACGTTTAGAAAATCTCACGGATACCAACCAAACTATTATGTAATCTTTTTGACTCAATAAACATTTTAATGTGTAGGTACGTCAAATGTTTATAAAATAACATAATTGTAGTCCAGTTAAGAAAAAATAGATATAATATCCAGTGTTATTAATAATATTTTGAAGTAATCGATTTTTTCAACATACACGTAAATACAATCATACCAAAAGACATAAGAGTACGTAAGTTACTAAATTATTCGAAGAACAGTTGAAGTCGTTTATTCCATATTAAAAAAACAACAAAAATTTATGTACTTATGAAACAAACGGCAAAACCTAATTATTCGCATTTTATATTTTATTATTATTATTGTTCATTTGTTTTAAAAATATTTCACTAAGTATTTTTATACTATTAAAGTACACATTATAAAAAAAACGATACATTATTTGTAGTCCAAAATTTATGCCGTCTTTTGAGATACAATTTATGAATTTGACGAATCTTGAGTGACCTAGGAAAAATGATGAGGGGGGAAGTTGGGAAGGGGACAGCTGCACAAATATATTAAAGATAAAACACGCGTATTAAAGATATAGAATATATGTATAATTATATGGATGACCCATGTTATAGAGACGTTGTTGCACCTTGTACGTAATAATAATAATAATCATACGCGAGTTCAAACAGTGTAATATCCATGAGTACAGATTATGTACACTTATGAACAGGTACCCGAAATCGAGGCGATATATTGAGTTACGATTTATAAACGCTTTCGTGTACGTGTTTAATTACACGTCTGCGGCGTAATAATCAATTACGTTTCACGGCCGTCGGGCTATAATGCGCCGTTCAAAACGACATAATATTATAATACTCGTACAGTAATAATATTATGACATGGGGGTAACCTGTACGCGCACAAATCTGCAATATCAATAATATGATTGTGATCGTAATATTTTCATCGACGTTTTATCGGTGTGCCACGGGTTCTTGCGTCGTATTTTATGTAACCATTCCTGCAATATATACGTATGTTTTATAACATTCATGTTGCACACACTTGCATACACGTATTGTCCGTCGCACCTAATATCATAACGCGAAATACAATACGCGTGAGCGTGCTGCAGTGTCGTTAAACGAATTGCGCAAAGTCAGCGTATATATATATGTGCATAATTTGGACAAAAATAATCAGGTGTGTAACAGCAGCAAGTGTGCCCGAGAATATTTTATTATTATTATTATTAAAGTGTATCAACGTCATAATGTTATGACGTTATACTAAAACTTAACTAAACTTTAACTCTTAGTATTATGTAATACTAAGAGTTAAGACGATGACTCGCGAACCGCACGTTATAATATAGGTACTCAACACTACCTACTACGTGATCTCATATTATATAATGCAGTGGCGTAGCCAGAAAAATATTTATTTATTTTTTTTTTTTTGGAGGGGTTAAATTTTTAATTTTTTCTTGCACGAGTAACAATTTTTTAAGTCAACCAAACATAAGTTAAAATATAAGAGTATACCCCCCCTCCTTTCAGCTACACCACAGTTACAGTATAATTTATTGTGTTTCACTGAAATACTGTAATCCATAGACACATTAGATAAACCACATTAGATATAATACATAATGAGAAATGCGTCTTTATGGATTTGAAATGATTAAATCCTACTATTACCGTTTTGTATGACATAGGTTCTACTTAAAAACAGAATTTAATTAAAATCGAAATTTGATATAGGAACAGAAATTTCCGATTTATTACATTTATTCGGGTTCAATGAAACCCTATACTCATAACTATGCAATCAGTCTATACCCATCTTGTCTGATCTGTTTTAAACCAATGGCAATAATTAACAAACTAATTGCAAAACAGTTTTAAAATTTCCAATCAAAATAGTATTTTTGAGGAAATTTTTACTAATTTTAGTCAGTTTTTCTACATTGATCTATCCGTTCTAAACTAATGACAATATTTGGCAAACTAATCACAAACAATTGCTAATCAATTGGTTGATGTAAATATATTTTAGCTAATCTTTCAAAGACATTGGACTTTGTTCGATCTGTTTTAATCAGAGTTTCTGAATTACGGTCTCTATTTTTGACAATATGATGCTATCTATATTGCGTCGTATTAAAAATGTATTTACTAGTTGAATTAAACTTTTCTCCAGTAGTGCCGTGTGACACGTCTCCATGCTGTTAATGTGAAGCTGCGTCATAGGTGTAAATTTGCTAGTGGAAAAATATGCAACGGTACGAGTTTGAACATGCGACCTGGGTGATTTTTCCACTCAATATTTTAATTTTAACCCAAATAAATAATAATCGAACTTATAACAGTCATTTATGGAGCCTATATTTTATTTTATTTTCGTGTAAAAAATCAATTGATACATTTTTGAACTCAAGATTTTTCACCACTTCTTTCTCAATTGAAATTATAGCAAGTTTACGAAACCTTTCTTGGTTCACGAAAGACCTCACATTGTTTTTAATTTATTTTAAATTGGAAGAGCTCCATTTACCTGATGCGATATATGCGGCAGGCATCGTTAAAAGAGGGGGGGGAACACTATAAAAATTATTCAACAATATCATTGTAATATTTTATACGTAAAATATATTCGGACGTGTGGGGTGACCTGGCAGCAAGCGTATTTACAGCGCTGAACGTTGTTGTAGACGTGCATCTACATTACGTGGCGGTGCATTATTGTACACGTCGTCGTCGGGTGCAATTAATTTTGATAAATGCTCTCGGACGAAAATGTGCGGACGCGGGATAGCTGTCGCGCGAAGTCCCCACGCTTAACCACCTAACCTCTGCAACCGCTCGCGACAACAATCTGCACCTGCGGCGGCGGAAGGATATGGCGTGGCGACGGACATTAATTGTCAACTCGGATTTATTCCGGACCGAGCGCGCATTATACATATTACATACAAATATATATATATATATATATATATACATTTATAAATCTCCTATGTATACGGAAACTAATGCGCGACACGAACGAATCTTATTGCTGCCGGTAATTTATGGCGTGTGCTGGAGCCGGTGTGAGCGCATAATGTACCACGATGAGGTATAACGTATATAATATAATAATGTAATACGTACGCAAAGCGTCTCCGGGAGTGCGCGGAGTGGTAGAGTGGCATGCGGGGTGGAGGTGGTGGTTCAAACCACACACGAAGAAGAAGAAGAAGAAGAAGAAAATAACATCGTCGCTTTTTTTCTTTTTTTTTTTTTTTTATCAGCTCGTGATCTACGGCCCAACCCGGTATCGCGATCAATCTTTTGCTTTTTATTCTTATTTATTTTTTATTTTATCCATTTCCCACCCCCGCGCTCCGCGAAAAGGCGCGAACTCGACGAGAAACGCGTTCGCGATCCCGCGCCCGGCCACGATACCTGCACATACTACACCGACCGTTCTCTCCGCAGAGGTGATACTATTATAATATATCATGGGTCTTTTCCCATATTTTTCTTTCTTTCGTTTTTTTTCCTTTATTTATACAGTTCTTTTCCCTCCCGAGCACGCGCGTCTTATTGTAATACACTAAACTCGTTATAATATTCCAATCCTGCCACCGCCGCTGCCATTCGTGCGTATAATATACTCCTCCGCAAAATGCATCACACGCGTCGATGTGACTGTTGCTGCAGTTTATCACCGCCGCCATAAGCGCACGCACATCATACGGGTACGTGGGTACGTGGGTATAATAGTAGTGCACGCACTGCATAAAGGATGCACGGATTTTAGAAAACTCGTAATGAATATACATTTTGATGCGACTTAGCAAAAATAAATATAGTATGCGATTGTTTTGTATCGAGGATACCATCAATTTTTAGAACGTATAATCGAATGCCGAACTATAGAGGTAATTTATGATATATTTGACGAGTAGAAATAGGAATTCTGGTATAAACTGATTAGGGAAATGTATATGGATATGATATAAAAAATATACCCTGAGGTTTTATTTACGTACGTTTATGTATTAGCACCGGAAGTTGGCGAGCTACGTTTTATGCATGCATATGCTCGAATATGATTTCGTAGATATTACACATGTGAGCGTCAAAACGTTCCGACATCACAGCCGGAGCACGGCAATATTATAAGCGTGACTTTGTCCATAAAATATGTCACTTTGAAAAATGACTATGTGAAAAGATATCGATACAGCCGGCATCTATATAGACAACGAACACGTCTATCAACTGATCACGGATCAGGCGAAAATCTAAAAGAAATCTGTTTCTTAACCAGTATTTAACTCGAATCATTATTTGGTCGATATTGAAATATTTAATATTAATTTCAGTCGCTGCATGTGAATAATGGTCCGTAACGATCCGCATGGTCGACGGTCGTCCGAGTCGGTGCACACGCGTGCATGTACAATATTATTATGTGCGTGTGCCAAAAATTAACGGCCGTCGAAACCTATCAATAGCGATCAGCCATAAGCTAGACGTTAAATTACGAGCCAAATTCAAACACACCATTGGCAAAAATATAATATTATGTAATTTTGCATGACATCGATTTGTCTTTGATTCGTATTGTCCTAGTGCAAGGACGGCAAATCCGGGGTATACGTGCTGGAAATGGCACGCTAAAAACGTCGAGGATACGCAAAAAATCCATTTTATCAAATTTTATTTTTATATATAAATACATACATATTATATATATATATATATATATATATATATATATATACAGGATGATTCGTTTAGGATTCCCACCCATAGTTATGGTAACTTAAAAATTAAAAAAAAAAAAAATTCAAATTTTAAAATTTTTTTGATTAAAAATGGGGGTGAGTATCCTAAACGAATCACTCTGTATATTATAATATTTTTTTATAATTTTGTCACGTGACGATTGGAAACATTTTCACCCCTGTTATTATCCCAGTAATAATATAGTCGCTAGAGTACGATGTCACTATCCCACTCGCGTAAGTGAAACCAGACGGCATTTTATATTCGTTGCAGTGGTTTCAACGCCTATATATTATATAGAATATTATATAAAATAATACGCCGTGTTTCTGTTGCGTCAAAACACAAGTGGGCGCAGTGCATTATGCCGGAGATGATGCGAAGTGCGATAGATGTTCCGTTTTCACTCGGCTGGAACGATTTGACTGCGATAAAATATTAAAGTATATAATGATATATTATGTGCAAATGACATGTGTATTAATCGCGGTCAATTAGTCTCTATTTATAAGATCACAGCTGGTCGCAGTGTATATGGTAAATGACGGTACTTATTATTCGATGTACACACATGATGCATAATATGTGCACAAATAATCCGATGGGTTGTGTCAAACTAATAGTATAACCATTGATTAAATATAGTATTTAATCAATGGTATAACATAGCAATACGCGCGTGCCCTTACCGCTGATTCAATATACTTTTTCACACGCATGCGTTTCGACGTAAATCTGAAGACGTGTCGTGTCCGGGCAAAGTTTTTGCGCGCGATTATGTTTGGATCTACGGATGGCACAATTAGTCTTCTTTTCTTGCTTGTTTTTGATTTCTCATTTGGAATCATAGGAGTGAAGATCACAGAGTGTACAGCATTGCCCAATCGATATTTGGATGATTTTCTCTATTGTATATTCCTTGCTCCCACATCATCATCTGGTAATAAAATCCAACGTGAAGATACGATTTGTTCCGGTTGAAATAATCACCCTGTGCATTACCGTCTTTCAACGTACACTGGATGGTGCGTCGGAACTCGTTATAAGTTCTTTAACTGTTTATTTATACACACACACATACGCGCGCGTATTATTCATAATCATAACTATCATATTATTATATATTTATTTATGTCTTGCATATTTAACAATAATTTATCGCGGTCATCAATTGTTACGAAAACGCGAAAGCCTACGAGGCTCTGGGCACACGGCAACGACGATTCAGCGCTACTTGTACACAATATTATAATGTATATGCCATCTGTGGCTGCAAAAGTGTGTATTATAATAATATATTATACAGACAGTGGACCGCGGCTGAGTACTGAGTAGTCATTTTCATCGTCGTTATCAATGATCATCCCTGGTGCGCAATGATCCGACCGGATGTACGTGATCCGAAAACAAAACGCTCGCGACGATCTAATACATAACGGTGTTAAAAAAATCTTGTTTTATTTCCTATTCTATGTTTAACGACCACGTCATTAAAAAAATTTTTCGTACACGCTTAATATTTTCTAATTTGTTGTTAACGCATGGATCCGAGACTTTCCGCATTATTCATATGCATAGTATTATAAATTTTAACATTTTCAGCGGTTCCCAAAACTATCGTTCCGTATTTTTACTGAATACTATAGATACTATATACTTTATTACTATACTACACGAAACGTTAATAGCATATAGGGAATGCGGGTGCCGAGGAGTAGTTTAAAAAATTACCTGGTTCCGTATTTATTATGCAGCGCATAAGATCAAAAATTATTTTACAAAAATTAATTTTATACGTCATCAATCTGAACACGATTACCGTTAAACTGTTCATCCAAGTGACTCAACTAGTTGTTTGTATGAATATAAAAAAAACAGATATCAATATCGTTAGCATGATAACGTGGAGGGATATGATTTATGCAGTGCATCCTAAAATATTCGGTTTTGTCTTTTTTGGGAGGTGGAATATAACTACTGCACCAATTACAGACTATATTATTATCTCTTATTATACTAAACCGTTTGTAAAATAAATAAAAATATATAAACATTATACGTATATTGAAGAGTGAAACGTATTGGAGTTTTAAATCAGATGAAGATGGTTATTTATCATGTGTAATGTGTACACTGTACATATATGTATAGTGAAATCGATTTTCCAAACACGGTGTATCCTCGTCTAACAGCTAGGGTTATGAGAGAACGAAAATTATAAATCTAAGTATACCCTTAGTATTATCTATACACGATTATACTGTGATGTAGTAAATTACGTGAGTGAACAGTATTACCTATATTTTGATTTATTTGTACATGCGAAACGTTCAAATAAATGACACAATATATATAGAATTGATGTAAAAATGATATAAATATTATAGACTAGCTGAATTACCCGACTTTAAGTATAAAAAATGTATGTACTGTTGTTATCTGGCAAGATAATGTTTAATCTATTTAAATAGAATTTAAGTAAGATTGTTTAAAATATTATAAATATATTAATTAGTTATTAAGCTTAATGATCATTTTTTATATCCTTGGTGAATATTTAATAAAGCTAGACCATTAAGCCTATTTAGACCTATTGCATTTTTTATGTAGGTCTTAGTAGTGGTAAAGTTATAACAATTTGCATCAATTTTGAAATGATTGGGTGTCAACCTTTAAAATAATATTTTCGAAAATTATTTCATAGTGTATAAATAATATATGGTCAATGTATATTCAATTTACTATAACATTTATTATATTAAAGTTTCAAATGAATCGATCAAGTGATTATAGCTGTAGCTAATATATACTTAATTTTACACGGATTAGTATTGGTCTGGTCATAGTTTTTAATGAAATGCCATCTTATATTTTTTAAAGCATAGTTATGTTTGGTTAGCCAAGTACCTATAATACTTTGGTATATTTATTTTTTCACTATCGGTTATCAAGGTAGTATTTTTGTGTTTATTTTTTGATAATGGATAATATACATTATTCGGTAAAAGTTTCGAATTGCTATGACGACCAAAATATAAGCCAACTTTTATCGTTTGAATTAGTAACACCCGTGCAACTTTCTTAATTTTTTCTTTCGCAAGAATCTTCTGACAATTACGAACACAACAAAAAAAGAATCAGCGAAATCGGTCTAGCCGTTCAGGCGTTGATATTATAATAATTAATAACTATCCTCAACATTTCAATTCGATAACTTAAATAGGTTCGGCTCTGCGTTGATTATTGCTAAAGTACACTTTCCTTTATATATAGAAATACTAGATACTTATAGATTACTTATATATAAACATATAATATATAAATAATGGATTTGGTTACCTGGCGTTACTCGGGGCTTAATTTACCAGTACCTACCTATTTTTATTATCTGAATGCAAATAACACCCGGTTGAAAGTTGTAATTAATCTATAATATACGCTGTATTATCGTAGTAATTCTCTACATACCTAATAAATCGAAACTATTGTCCCGTTTTATGTCCATTTGCTTCAATGGTTCGGGCAAAGGGTATTTTTCTTATTTTAATATTTTTACCACTATATACAGAGAGGTTTGCATTTTGAAAAATTCTTTCTCCGTCATCTATTTAATTTTATTTTTATTTTTCATGTCTTTGTACACAATTTTGACAATTTTGAAGATTTTTCGGATATACTTAAATACAAAGTTATACATTTTCTGAAATTTTACTTAGTTGATGCATTGGGGAAATCATTTTTTGAATGGTTTTGCAAATTATTGAGAAAAACAGCGTAAACATTGCAAAAATTAGACAAAAATATTAGTTATTTGATTGTTATATTAGTTACCATAGTGACTCGAAAAATTGACTGGGTACTTTATATCAATCATCTTAAAATAAACACAAAATCAATATCAAATATTACCTCGGTAATCATTAACCAGTTTATCAGTTGAAAAAAAGTTATACATCCAGCACACCAGAGCTCAAACTGTCATTGACTCTTAATAATGCGTTTTAGAAAAATCTTTTTTATTGTACCCCTATGTTCTAGGGCTTAGAGACTTAAACTATCATACACACATGCCCTGACAATTTCAAGTTGCTAGCTATCATATTTTAAGCTGTACGTTGATTATGGAGTCATTCAAGACTTCTTCTTTTATATATACAAATATTTAATACATAAGGCATAGGTGTATATGTTTTCAGTTGATATTGTTATCCATATCCGGGGTGAACAGAACATAAGTATAAACATGATTGCTCCAATCAGGTTTTTAATCTCTGACCTCACATTTTTCTTCTCGCACGTCTCGAGACAATCTCATCACCCAATAGCCTTGCTGTCAATGTCGTGAGCTCTTAAATCAAATTCAATAATATACCATATTATATTATCCCGAGCAACAATCATTATTATAAATTTCAATTAATATTATTATTATACTGCAGTTCTTGTGATGATATAATATGATGTATTTTTTTTATTATTATTATTATTTTTTTTTTTATGGCTTTTCTCTTCCCGGGTCGCGTTTTGTCTGATTATTATTTCACAATTAACAGCGAACGTGTGCGGTCACCATACCGCCAAAGCGTTTAGTCGGTTCGTTTGCGAACATAATCCAAATAGGTTAATGAACTATATAAGAAGAACTGCATGGCTATGTTGCAGCGAAAAGAATGATTGCTGCAGTCGATGCACATGCAGGTCGATGCGTCAGAATTCTTCGTGGTCGTAAAAGGCGCGCGTGCTTCAATCGCATGCAGGTACAATATATATATATATCATTCTAACCTTTTAGATAATAATATCACATATATAGTTTACTCTTGGTAAGTTGCCTATATATATTATATAGGACACGTGAGTGTATTAATATATTATATTATTATTATCGTCATGGCCATGATTGACAATCCACCACGGACTCGTTCCGCAATAATATACGCATGGTACGAACGCTTTCATGTAAGTCCCGAGAAATAGCTAATAGGAACTGAGACAATAACAATACAATAAGATGCATACATGTAAAACGCATATACAATTCCACAAAGATCCCAGAAGAGAAAACCAGTAAAGAGATGAGATGGATAGAGAGAGAGACAGAGAGAGAGAGAGAGAGAGAAAGAGTGTGTGTGTGTGTGTGTGTGTGTGTGTGAGGGAGAAGGAAGGATCAAATATTAAAATTATTAAACGAACAGCAAATTACATATTACAATACAATATTGATAATATTATTATTTTTAAATAATGCTATTATTATATATTGCATATACGTTTTAATATTTTATTATTTTGTACCTGGCACCTAACAATAACAATACTATTATACTATATAATTACCACTACGAAACTGCTGCAGCGTATGCCGCCGACGCGACGTTTGTATCACGGGATTCTTTCACGTACGTAATACGCCACTATTAATTTTAATAAATCACAACTCGACTCAGTCACACACGCGGACACACATGTCTCTATACGTCGTGTAAATTCGATTAACTATCGCGTATATATTATGCATATATATATGTATACATGTTTACGCAAAGCACAACATCGCAACAGAACGGTTGTTGGTCGTTGTAAGACGTGTTCGAACGTATGTATTATATATATCAGGTGTATAAATATATTATTTATATTCATTCATATATACCTATATGCGTGTATAGCACCGTATATACCAGGTCACTTCATCTGTCGCCGCCGCCAGACGTTTACTATATACGAGCACGGCGCACTAATTACCGCCGCTGTCTGATCTATATATGGATCTACACTAATATATGTACAGGTAATCGCGCACGTATGTACAGCGCGTTTCCCGTACAGTGATTTATGTACTTCGATCGATTGAGTATAAGTATTATACACGCGCGGACGTGTGTATGTGTGTGTGTGTGTAGAGGTCGCTGAAGGTAAAGCCGCCGAATAGCAACAGCCCCGGGTGGCGCGCGTATGGATTTTCGGGACGTGGTTTTCGCAACACGGTGTATTTTCGACGGAGATAAATTATGTGAAAAAGAAATATATACATCCAATCCAATATGACTGTGTAAATTATCCATGTGCGAGTTATCTACGCATGTATAGAGAGAAAGAAAGTTTTTTTTCCCATTTCGGAGTGCGCGCGTTTAGTATGATTATAACGTTTGATTTGTACTTCAACTCGAATAACAATAATTGGAAATGAAAATTCCTCGGTTTATTAGTCTGTACATTTTTATTTTATTATTATTATTATATATGTATTAAATACAATTTATGCACTATGCGCACACTAATAATAACAGGATAAATGCAGAGAAGCCATCGGAGGATAGAATCTAGAAGCTTTCATCAATTGTTTTTATTTTATGCAATACACTTATTATTTTCAGGCATTTTTTTTTTTTTTTTGAAAAGAAGATTTCGACAACCTTTTTTGATTAATCGAGACGTAGGACTGTTAGGAAGAGTTTCGATATAAAATACAAGAAATCAGAGGATTTCAGTGGAAATGGAGCCTACGATGAAAGTCGGAATACAGTTTTTTTTTTGTCAATTTTAAGGTCCTTGTAAAGGGGATTAGTTAAGTTATAAAATGTATATAAAAGATATTTTTGCCTCTGATTATCGTGCATGCGCAACTATGTGAGATCTCTATCAACTCTGTCTAACATGAGATAAACATTTGATTTCGTCACGAAGCTTTTATCATTATACCGTCAAGGCGTCAAAATCAACATATTAAACAAAATAAAACATATCCTAGGTAACCAAAAAGTGAAAAAATGTATACACATTCAGGATACCGTAATCATTGATGATATATGCCACCTTCATTATCCCAACTACACATGTGTCCGCACTCCCGCACTCCGCCAATAATAATCGCTGTCCGCACCGTCGATTCGACTTCGAGTGTCATGATGTACTTGAAAAATAAGTGATATTATATTTTTTTTTATTTTTTTTTTTTCAAGTACCACAGGTAGTCGAGGTAGTAACGTATTTATTGAAACGAGTTGCAGTCCAGTCCAGTTCCGATACGATAAGCATTAAAAATGCACCCTAGCAAACTGGAAATTCTCCAAATGAGGAGTTGGATTCAAATATTAAAAATAACGGCCGATAGGGTATTTGTAAGGTTTGCACTTGTAAATATAAGAGGTCTTTAAATCGTGATAAAAACGTTTCATTCAGTATATTGAAAAGTATCATCACAACCAAGGGTGGCTTGAAAAGTTTAGTTGACCAGGGCAAGCCTAAATTATTCCACAAAAATCAGTTTGGTCGAGTTGCCACTTATCAGTGCTATAATATATTATTATTTACTCATAATTAGAAAGCAGATTTTTAGGTTTTTACATATTATATTTACTGGTTTTATACAGCGCAACGAGGATGAAAAATATGGACAATTTATCCATTACAGTATTTGAGGACAAAAATGTATTTTTCATATTACCTACCTACTGCATTTATAATAAATATCAATATTATAAACGATGACTACACCATCGGCCACCACTCACTCATAATTTTGACCGGGGAAAAACCCCGGTCTTTTGCATGTTCAAGCTGTCTCTGATTACAACCACCAAAACCACTAGTTCAAAAACAACATCATGGATCCCCCGTTTCCCGATTATTATTCCGATAATGGTGATCAACAGATTATTTTTCACAATCGTATAACATAACCAACGGATTTCATACTGATTTATTCGATCGCAAAACAATTATTTTCGAACAGAACCGCACAGGTTTTACACACTGTCGACATTTTGACGTTATATTTTCCTAACACCGATATTATTTATTTATGTATTTAAGGTGTTTTGATTTGCATCCGACTCAAAGTATATAAAACGCTAAGCCATCATATGTACCGTTTGTTATTTCTATACGCCACATTATACACACACTCATACGCACTGTGCGCGAATACGAACGACGTGTGAATAAAATGTTTGGTAAATAAAATAAGTGTGCACGAGTGCAGACACGTATGATCGTTTTTATTTTCATTCGAGTCCTGTACAACCGACAGTCGTTGGCTTCTATATGCGCGATCGTCGTTACTGACTTTTCCACGTGTCGTAAATTTCGAAATCAATTCACCTCGATGTATACGCTCCGAGACCGGCTAGTACACGTGGTACGTATTGTATATAAATACGAATCCGGGGAGACGTCAAAAATGATTAATAGCGAAAAGACGACCTTTCCCGAAGTCTATTTGCACGCGAGTTCTCATGGGTCAATGAAAATGAAAACACCCAAGACGTACGATAATAATAATAATAATACAATATCGGATGATAATAGTCGATTATAATTTATATTTATTTTTATTTTTTGTCAATACAGATTCTCTCCCCTTTACGAAACCGTCGTCGCGCGTTTGTCAAAAAAAAAAAAAAAAACCTTTGGAAAATATAATGTCCATTGACTGCAGCATAGGTACGCATATTATACATAATATACGCGTATGTATACGTTGCGTGCATCACAACGTAAATGCATAAATGTATGTATATTTATATATAAATGTGCGAGTTTTTCCCTTCGGCGCGCGTAATGATAATTTACGGTTATCTTATTCACCGGAGTTCATAATATTATTATGTGTGCGCATATTATGCACATTATTATATTATTATATTATTTATACATGTATATTTTGTATAGCGAATAGCGAACGTTTTGCTTGGTTTTCAATCGTAAATCATCGTCATCGTCGCCGTCTTATATACTAACCTAACGCGTATACCTACATTATATACATATATATGTATGCAAAATTTTTTTTTTTTTTTTGACGTTTATGAGCTGCACGGCGTTACGTGTGTGTCGGGTAATACACATCTCGTTGGTGCAGCGTACTTACTGCGGATTCTTGACACCGGTGTCTTGCGAATAAAATCGACTAAACTATTACCTAATTATTATTTATACTCTTTTTCGATTTTCGTGTTTATTAAAAATAATACCGGTATACGCTTTGTACGGCGGCTACGGGTAGGTGCCTATTATTTACAAGGTGTATATACCACTGCAGTAGAGCCGATATGCGCGATTTTAAATCGCCAATTATATAATATTATGCATATTGTACGGAACGTTATAAAAATACGCATTTTTATTTTATTGCTGAATCGTACTAATATATATATATTCTTTCGTAACACATAATATTATAAACAATAAATTATATTAAAATCGTGAGAATATTGTATTACAGATTAATTGAAAAAAAAAACTATTCAATTTTAATACAATAGTTCTATTATTTGAGTGAGAAATTGAAACCGCGTGAAACAATAAAATGAAATAAAAACATTATTTTGACATTAAAAAACCATTAAAATAAATTATATTATACATTAAATATTCGATTGTATAATACTATATAGGTAATCAAAAAGAAACCCTTGAAGAAACACTATAGAGAACACACGCGTAGTCTTCTAACATTTGTTTTCCCGTGTGACCGTGTATATCAGGCAGGTCAAACTCAAAGTATCAAGTGGGCCAAATATATTGAATAATTGAATACGTGGGCCATACATAACCAATTAACGAAAATAAAAATTTGTATATATCAATTGTATTCTTTACAAACACAACCGGTACAAATAAATTCAAAAATATATATATATATAGATATATTTTTTTTTGTCCAATAATATTTTTAGCCATAGGCCACAAAAAAATAAGCCAAAAATAATATAATATACTATTGGGTATATATACTATTATGCATAATACGATAGTAATTATTATTGTTAGATAATAAACATAATTGATCCCGTTATAAAATGGACAATGGATGAAAATTGTATTTATCTTTGGAGGAAAGACGAATTGTTATTCTTGTTTAGAGGAAATTGGTCTAACGTTTTACCTATAAAAATATGACTTTTGTTTTAAATTAATGAAGTTAATGAAGTATGACATATTGAAATATCAAAATCGTTCGCCATGTTGAGAGCAAAGCAAAAAAAGGGCATTTTTAATAGTTTTTTTTCCTCCTCAATTATATCAATCGATTTTATCACAGTAGACAGTAGGTAAGTACTTATAATATTATGTTACCGAGAACGAAAATAAAATATTTATAGTTTGTCAATCAAAATTGTATAGATTTTTTTAAGTGTGTCAGATGAATTATAATATGGTGTTGTTGCAGAAACTATAGTTTATTTTTATGTTATTTTGAATACCCATACTCGACAGGCGAATAAAATATGCACGAAAATATTATGTATTTTTCTGAGTAACAACAAAACATGACAGCTTATTGTTGTGCAACGATTTCTTACACACTTGTATTAATTAGTTCAAGATTGCAATAATCGAATACAATATTGTTATGGATGTGCTTATGATAAATTGATACGCATTGACATTACGAACGTAAATAGTATAGGTATTGAACTGGCAGTCCCAAACTGGCACGATGAAATGTTTATTATAAGTTCATCATTTTTTATTCAATACCGTTTTCGTTTAAATAATTACACACTCACGATTCAATACAATATATGGTATTATGTACTACATGCTTTGTGTGCATAGATACTTGAAACGTTTACAAACTCCAAGGCAATTAATAATTCGATCTGTTCAAGTCTTTCCGGAAGAATACAATATTCTAATGTACGTCGACCATATATTGAATACCTATGGCTTGGATAAACGTGTTATTTCGCGTCTTTATTTTCCGCGTACATTTGACTCATAAGTAGGGATCGGAATTATATTCTTTTGCAAAAATTTTTTTCGGGTCTATGCAGTTAGACGGGGGTTCGAAATCGTTAAAAATCATACAACAGGTGAGTTAATGGCAAAAGTTTATTTTGCATATTTGAGAATATTTCAAGATAAAAAAATATTTCGTATAATAAAGAATATTAGAGAATATATAATATATAATATATAATATATAATATATGGATTCATTTTTATAGATGCTCGGTATTTTTTGTTACAGTGGCGTAATTAATATAAATTATATTTCCGATAATAATGATATGATATTCAATGATTTTCAATATTCTCCTATGACTTCAGTTGATGTCGAACGTCTTTTAGCATATATAAAAAAATTTTAACCGACCGTCGTCATCAGAGCACGTGGAACAAAATATAGTTGTCTACTGTTTTCAAACATTTTCATTGTTAAAATAATTAAATATTAAATATTATTATTAATAATCAAACTTTTCTTATCATGTAGTATTTTTTATTATGTACCTATTTATATCAAGTTTTTGTATCATTATTATAATATTATTATACTTAATTACTTTGCATATAAATGCATATTTTTAAATTTTAATACTTTTCAAGTTTCCTATTGCAATACAAAGAAAATATTATTAAAAAGTGTTGAGAGAATACAAATAATGAAAATTAACTTTTGAATTTCCAATAATCAGACGTCAGTTAAATATATTTGATCATTTTTAAGGATTAAATAATATTATACAAACATATTAATCTTATACGAAATTAGAACGTTTGTTTTTATTATTATTTTTTTATAGTGTATACTATGCTGATTCTATGGTATACATTAAATTATATAATACACGTTGTTATCGAGTTGTAGATCAATCGAAGTTCAGTATTGTTATCATCATCAATAACTGCTGTTGGAATTAGTGGTGGGCATATCCGGATTTAAAAAATCCGGATTATTCGGATTTATCAAATCCGAATTTAGTGAATCCGGATTTGACAGGTAATCCGGAGTATCCGGATTATTCAATTCAATTTTGCTGTTCGATGTCTCATTTTTAAATTATAATTATATTTAAATTCATTAACATACATTTTTGAACGGGTATATTATATTTGTGATGCATTCAACTACCAGTGTTGTTTTGTGTTTAGCAATAAAAAAAATTAATTAATCTGAATAATCCGAATAATCCGGATATGAATTTAATTCAAATCCGGATTTGAATATTCAGATATTCGGAAAATTCAGATATTCGGATTTGATGCCCATCCCTAGTTGGAATACCACGAAAATAATCGAATAAGCCGTGTATGTTTCACCCTTTTTTGTGTTTTTTCTTATTAAAAAAAACCATGGAAATCAGAAACCACTGGGACGGTGTATCGATATGAGGTTACATAAAATTGAAATCAAAAACAATCATTGGTTATTAAACAGTCGTCTAAACAGTCGTCGACCGCGGTGATGAATTTGATTGAGCGTCGGAGATAGAGTTGAGGTCCTGATGAAGTGATGCACATATTGTACGTACATGTAAGTAAATACACGTTATAATACACGAAGAAGGGCTCGCCAAACGTGTACCATGGTATTCGGTATTGTGTAACCGTGATGACGCGGCATTCGGAATATTTCAAACGGACAAAACATCCCATAGCACATCATAAAATAGTGTACATCGGGTATACCTGTAGTATTGTATAACGACGGAAACCCAGAAGGAAGAAATCCAAAACCTTCAAAACGAACACCCGGTAAAAGTGTAGGTATTACATAAACACTACGTACTGTTGTTGACACCGGTGGTGGCCTCTGGTCCTTGAGTAATCTTCAGTTGCGCATTTGATACTCGTCCCGAGTCGAGCTACTAAATACTCGAACGATAAAACATAGCAACTCGGGGTGGTACACTGCGTGTCTATATGTAAGTAAATGATTCGGCACAAACCTTTGACGCGTCGGTGAAGACGTAAGTACTTTTCCACATGCAAACTATAATGCCGCGTGGTCGGCACATCTGTGTGATATAATATTATAGTAATGTATATTATGTGTTTGCCTAACGCACTCGAGACGTGCGTAGACCCGCGGTAATGGGATACCGTGCTAAATACATACAGACTGTACGTATGAAATGCATCGCTGCAGTTTCGTCTCTCGGCGGGTTGTATAGTACACATACACACCACGAACACGCACAAAAGTTTATATTTAAATTTCAACAGTTATTATAGAAAAATTTAACACGTAACTAAACATCATTTGAAAGACCCGGTTTTTTCTCTCGATTTGCGAGTATTTATCTAAATAATAAAATATGTGATCGGGATTGTTCCGGTATTCGCGTTACTTATTGAGACACTTATTGACAATTGCGATTCTGTACGCATGTACCTATAGTATAAAGTATACACGTAATAAGTATAAGTAGCATATTATGTTTCGTACAACAACGCATGTTGTCGGTATAAAAGAAAAAAAAACAAAAACAACGACACAACAACAACGGCGCAGTAATACAATAACATGCAACATAAAATTATATATATTTATACGTATATTCCAGTGAGTTATAATATTATTGTAAACGTGTTTCGCTTGGAGGCGGAAGAGGGTTTACTGTGCAGGAGAAATCGCTAGAATATGTGGTGTACAAATAAAATATCCATATACATATATATTGTACCTACATTGTGGCACATATAAACTAGTTGCGTATACGTACAAAATGATGACGACCTGTGTAGGAACACAATAATATATTATAGCGTACACGTAAACCGTTTAGGTTTCTGTAAGTCTCTGGTGGATGCACTTGGGCACATGATATGCGTTCCGTGCGCGATGCACGGAGACCGGAGATGATGATGATGATGATGATGATGATGATGATGATGATGATGATGGTACACTACACGGTGTACAATGATGATGTACACAAGTGCATTGTACATACTGCACTTGTGTACGCGCGCTTCAACTTCAGTCGAAAGTATATACAATACAGATTATGTATTATTAAGACACATTTTCAAAAAGAAAACCGACCGTGGGATAGGAATTCGACGGCCGGAATACGTTTTCATTATACACGTGGTGGCGTTGGGTGCAGTGTATTATATTATTGTATGGTTTAATTAAGAAAAACCAAAACATTGTGTACACACCGCACTGCAACTGCACGTGACGTATGTATGTATCGTGTACGCGCGTACGCACCCAAGTGCACATGATAATAATAATAAAATGCGTACGGTACATCGAAAGGATAAATATATACATATATATTTTATGTGTATTCAAGTACACGCGTTCATTGCTAATTAAACGGTTATTCTGACGAGTCAAACGCCATTCGATATTATTTTCTCCATTGTCGTCCTGCACGATAAATGACGATAATAATGCCGTACACAGTTTAAAGGGATTGTAAGCCATGATTTTCTATCTCTGTCTATCATACTCGCGTAACATAGAAATTCAGGCATTTACTATTTCCAACGTATCGATTAATCAACTAATGCGATAACAATTTTAAAAACTAATTTAAATTCGTCGTTAAGTCTAATTTAGAACGACTTTCCCACGTTTTCGATTTTGTCTCCCAATAATTTCACAAAATAGAATCAAACAAATTGGAAACATAAAAATTAACAAAAGTTAACCTTTGGGTATAATGAGAAAGTCGATCTAAAGAAGACTTTACAACGAATTCAAATCATTCTTCAAATTTCTTATCGCATTAATCGATGGATTGGTACGTTGAAAATATAAAACGTCTAAATTCCATGTGTAAACAGACAGAAGTTCATAGCTTACAATACCTTAAATGCGGGTACACGAGTAAGTCACGTACAAACTCGATGACGGATGACTTGTGCGCATGCGTATGTGTTTCTATCGTTAAAAAGGTTTGTATAGAATATATTTTATACGTGAAAGCCCAAAACCATAAGCAATGCAAATGTGTGTGTGTGTGTGTGTGTGTGTGTGTGTGTGTGGGTGTATGTGTGTGTGTGTGTGTGTGTTCAATGATGTGATCAAAACTCGAATTTGGGCTGGGAGAGAGGCCGTATAGTATACGTACAACATTTGGAGGCATTGGTGCATTATCCATGTTACCTCTGTTTTAGCAAATTCTACTAGAGAGAAAAATTTCTTAATAAGAAAATCTGTTAAAAAAATATAAATAATAAAAATGTATTATAATTTATCAAGTTGAGTGTCACTATTGAGTGGTCCTTAATCATCCCTTCTATTCAATATCTGTTCTCATAGTGTATAATATAACCTTATTAGTTTCTTTTCAGAGCTCTTCACCCAAAAAATTAAAAAATGAAAATACAGAGTATTTTATAGACAAGTATAAGAATATGGCAAATTCAAAATTCAAGATAGATTTCTTTGGCCATGTCACTGGGTCTATAGAAACAAATATTGTTGTTTCCCTAATAAAAAATATGGTATAGTATCTGTTATTAATATGAAAAAAAAAAAAACAATAATTTTTATGATTTTTTTTTAGAAATTTATAAATAGCCGCGCGAAAAATGAATTACTTAAAAATGAACTTTTGGCTAAATTTGAAAATGAAAAATATAAATATATGTATACAAAAAGATGACAACTACCATCATACCAGAAAAAAGGGAAATCTTAAATTTAATAAAAAAAATCAAGTTATCTTATTCAGTGGCGAGACAGGCAAGTAATATCTTATATCATAAATGAACCAAGAATAAAAAAGTTATTAATACATTTAATTCTCTATACACAGCAGCATTTATAATAATTAACATTACGACATTATTATGGTAACTATTAAAATTTAAAAATGTTTTCAAAATAGGTTGCGTTAGGACTACACAAATGGCACAGTTTATCCTTGATGAAGCCATCATGTCGGGTCGAGAATCGACATCTAGAATAGTATGCACACAACCCAGACGCCTCAGTGCTATATCAGTAGCTGAACGCGTCACCAAAGAAAAGGCCGAGCGCGTGGGGGAAGGAAGTATCGGGTATCGGATAATGATGGAAAAGTAATATAAAGAGTTATTGATCATTATAATATATTATATTCGGCATAAACTAAATTTTACAATTTATTTTTACTATAGAAAACTGGGTCGCGATTTCGGCTCAATTTTGTTTTGTACCACCGGTATTCTACTGCAGCACATTCAGGTCGATTCAGCCTTAAACAATTATTCGCACATCATCATCGACGAAATACACGAATGTGACAATATAAGTGATTTCACATTGGCCATACTCAAAATCATCATATAAGTGGTAATTATATCATATAGAATTTAATGCACTCACATCATTATGTTTTTAATGATATTTAAAATTTTCAACACTATTTCAGAGAGACCGGATATCAAAGTTATATGAATAACATTAAATGCGGCAGAATTCTCGAAATACTTCAACGACTGGCCATCGTTAAACATACCTGGGTTCACATATCCAGTCGAGGAAGTCTACCTTGAAGATATATACACATTAAATGGGTATGTACACCTACCTACTGTTTTCATTATTCTTATTGTTGTTTTATATTATATAATTTTTTTCTAATATTATTTTCAAGCAGTTTCAGTTATTTTCCTAATCTAAGACCCCGCGAATCAAAACCTGGCGATCTTTTTCTTGAATTTGTAGTGCCTCATGTTAAGTAAGTATAATAATATTAAAATTATTTTTGTATATATAGATAATAAAATTTTATTTGATAATTTGTTAATAAACTTATTGTAGGGAAATTAGACAATCGAAAAGATATAATAACGACATATTAGACATATTGGAAAATCCAGCATCAGAGGATACAGATTGTAAATTAATTTTCGAGCTTATAAGTTATATTTGCAATAATAAAGATGATGGACCAATACTTGTGTATTGCTATATGGGAACTAATATCAAAACTTACAACAATCTTAAAGAACAAAGGCTTTGAAGATAAATTTGATAATAAATACTATAGTTTAATAGTGATATCGAATAAACAGGGCATAAAAGATAACATAATTTATGGTTTTAGAACAGTTTTCAATTGTTTTTATTATTATAATATTAAGTACCTACCTAAATTATTTGTTTTCCTTTCGTATTCAATAACAGCCACTGGATTAAAGCCTTGATTTTAGGAATTGTAAAATTAATATTATGAAATATTTTTATATTTTATTAAATACCTATGTAATCAACTTTTATCCATATCACTCTTTCTCTACATAATAATGTTAATCGACCATTTAATCATTTAAATAATATGTAATTATTTGTATTTTAGATTCTGAACGGAGTGATGGAATCTATTGGTTTTACAATTATGTATGTTGTTTTTTTTTTTTTTTTATATCTGAGGACACGATATTTGGTAGTAAAAATGCTTCGATTTTCTTAAACAGCAACTTTTCTGAAAGAAAAGTGAATGTAAATGGTACTTGGGCGAGTCAAAAATCCAACTTTTTCAATACTTTTTTAGAAAATCGAAAAAAACGATAAAAAAATTACGAAAAAACGGGAAATTTTACGCAAAATCACATTTTTACAAACTACATTTTTTTAAAATGCTCTAACTCAAAAACGAAAAACCGCAACAACATGAAAATTTCACCAAATCTTTATATTGGTGTTCTCTATACATGGTTAAGTTTTCAATGTATTTGACGTATTTTGACTTATTAAGGAAAACATTTTATGACTGTTTGAAATTTAAATTTTTACGAAATTGCATACGATTGCATTATATTTCAATTTAAATATAAAATACTATATTATTACATATCCATTTTAGACAAACATATTAACTCCGTTCAGAATCGTTATTCGTATACAATGATATCTATCATTGCATTCAAATTTAACAAATCCATTGTAATAATGACCTATCCTATAAACGAGGTACACTCCAC
>JAIPRK010001915.1:0-36494 GCA_025469195.1 Chaitophorus viminalis
ATACTATCATCACCCATCTCGCTGCGTCAAATGTGGCGAGGCTCATAAGTCAAGCCTCTGTACTAAGGATCGCTCCAGTCCAGCTAAATGTGTCCACTGCTCCGAAGATCATACGGCCAACTTCAGGTGGCCGATTTAACTTCTATTATAAATTCATTCCTTTCTGCTATATTAATACACAAATTATTAAGGCATTAACTGTCTATTATTATTGTTGTTATTTTGTACACTGATTGTGTTTCAATTGTTTATCTGATATACTTTATAATCTTTATCATTATATTTAATTACTTCACCTTTTGCTTATTGTATCAATATTAATTAACTTTGTACATTTATCTTTGTAATTGTTGAACTATAATAGTTATTACTAGAATTTCTAAAAATAAAAAATATATATATATTAAATAACAACCATAATTGTAAAACCAATAGATTCCATCACTCCATTCAGAATCTAAAAAAATAACTTATAATTTTAAATTATATAAATATAATTTTTAATTTTTAAAATCATTTTTTACTGTCATTTTTGTTTTTATTATGTCATATTTGCATTTTTTTTTTTAGGTAATTTCAACTATTTTAAGGTCATCAAATTCCAAGCCTTAATAATATCTATACCATCTACATTATTCAGCACTAAGATTCGGTAAAATGTTAAACAACTCCCGTAAAAGTATAATGAAATATATAAAAATGATTAAAAAATTTAAAATGTTATGGTTTTGTATTCTGACAAGACCAACTATCATTTGTTTTAGCATGTAAAAAAATACACAAGTCTTTATGGTTTTCCATAATATAAGTTTTATGTATATTCAAGTGTTCTCCAAACAAAAAATGTAATAAAGAACATTTGATGTCGTAAAAATTACCTATTGAAATAAACAGATATAATAATATTTTTTCAGTGAGTACTTGTTCAGTCACGAAGTGGTAAACTTTAACACTAAAAAATGTATCTAATTAAAATTTTAGTTATTCATGTAATACAATTACTTGTGCGTAGTGAGCCAGAAATATTGGTAAGTAATGATGATATTTTAAATAAAATCATGAGAATCGTCGATGAAATTGATTTAATTTCTACCATACGTGATTATTACAATCGCATTCATGAAGAATATATAATACCAGCTGATGATTTAATACCAAACCATTTGTGTGGATATTTTATTGAACATAGAGTTATCATAGAGCTAGAGAATACTTTGATGATAATTTTGACACGAATGTTTAATCATTATATTATAAAACTTAACAATATAAGTATATACAAAATAATTGATCTATTCGAATCAGAGTACGTAGAGACAATATGCACACATATTCCACGATGTCTCGATTTCATCTACATTTGTACACCACTATATACTAACTTTAAAAAAATTCTCGCCTTACATTGGGACCTTTGTGTGTCGCGCAAATCATTCCTTACAGAAAAACATGCTCTCGATGATCCCAAAAATATGACAGATTCTTTTATAAATACCATAAATAAACGTATAAACTCGTTTTATAAACCCTTTTCGGAAATGGAGGCAGTAGATACACATACAGAAGGTCTTACAGCAGAATATGATGAGTCTTTTGTAAAAGCAATATTCAAAATAGTTAACAAAATTGATAAAACATATATGATTAACTATGATTGGGGAAAAAAGTCAATTTTACGTGATTATTTTGATTCAGAAGATCTAGAAATTAGTCTACCGGAGTACTTATTACTTATTAATAATGACAACAATTCCAATTTTGAAACACTTGACCAAAATTTAAAGATCATTTGTAAACAAGATCAGAAGTTTTTAAAAACAATTAATAATGACGAAATTGCAATATCAAACGATAACTCCAACTTGGTTCGATTATTAACTAAGTTATTACTTAAGGTTATATGGGAACTTGAATATTATTTTAAAAATAATGTTTTAAACGTCCTCCAAAGCAATATTGGAAATGAAAACCAAAATAATAGTATCGATTATAATGAGATGAAAAAAATATTATCCATCGATCTGCTTCAAAGAATTTGTAAAAATATTCCTTTAATTCTGTATTATTTGAGTAGCAATAATATAATTAATGATAGTATATTCAGTTCGTATTTAACATTGTGCAGTGACTGGGTTTACTTTTTAACTCTCCGGTGTGAATGTGATAAAAATGATGATGGGGAAATGATGTACAATCTACAATGTGTTGAACAGTCGATAAAAGAAAAAATATTATTAAATCACTTTATGGTGAAGCATACGACGAAATATGATGATAACATTGTCGACAATGATGAGCCAAATATACTATCAGTGGAATCAACTATTTTAAATATCTATACTGAATTGAAAAAGTTTTACGCATCTAGGGACATTTTTCTTTGGCCAACATTTGATTGGTTAAGTGGCTCATTTATATTTACTGAAACTTTTACTTCTTATTATACGAATGAAGTATTTGACCAAACAGTAACACTTGATGGACAAGGTCTATCAATGTTAGAGATGTACAATCAGCTATTACCTTGGAATTTAAATATTGAAACAATTTTAGGTTTTCATAGACTTACTGAAAAAATGGTTATGGATAATTTATTCCAATACGTTTGGCGACAAGCAAAAATAATTCAATTTTACTTTGAACACATGGATGTAAAATACGTCAACAACGAAGTATTCCAGCGACTGAAAATGTCTACCAAGTGGTATAAATCGGCAACATTGGAATTGAAAAAAATTATAAATATTATTGATGGTAAGTTTATTGTTCCAAAAGCAATTAAATACATCATCGAATCAATTGAAACTGTTGATAAAAGCACGATCAATGATATTTCCAAAGCTTTACAACTTACATCGAAACTTAAAAAAAATTGGGTGGAAATAAATATGACAGGAATGAATATAAGAACAGATTTCTTAATTCGTTTGAATGAAATCTTCTTATCCAACTGTTCTGATGCATTACTTTATGTAAATACTTATATTTCGATTATCAATAAATTAAAACTAATAAATAGTGACATCGATACGTATATTTCTGAAGAACTCTGTAAAAACTATAACTTGAATAATGTCTTTGTAGCTAGTCAAGGCCGTACCCGTAAGTATTCTAAAATTAATGATGATGATGATGATGACGCATCACAAGGGACATTTAAACGAAGAAGTACTATTTCCGAAGACAATTAATCATATTTTGTTATCTATAAGTTTATTTTATTATTCATTACGTGGGACTATGTGTATTAGTATTTAAATTCTTCTTTAATAACATAAAAAATATTGTTTTGATTATTTGTTCATTTTAGAAAATTTGAGTGAATACTTAAATTTTAAGTTATTATATTTATAGTATAATATCGTTAATAGTATGTTGTCAAAAAAATGGTGTGTGGGAAGTCTACATTAAATATTATTCGTAAAATGTATATAATATTTATGTTGAATTTTATGTTTAATACGTATTATTATGATACTTGTAATGCTATCCTGTTTTTGTTATTTTAAACATAATTGGGGAAAAATATAATGAAAATAATGTATTTTACTGATTTTAATGTATTTCATAATGTTTGAAATCCTGCAAAGTTAAATCTTTAAACAAATTATTACTTAGTGCCACATTGGCTGTTATATATGTTTTGCTATATTATGTAATAGATTGAATATATTGAACCACAATTAAATGTATGGCCATAACTGTACGTTACAGGATCATGCAATGCCGCGTTATATAAGAATGATGAGTTTCACCATCGCGAGTCAATGTATCATCCCCAGCTCGTAACGCATAATCTATTTTTGAAAATTCTTGACCAACAATTAAAAAAGCTAATTCATCAGTTTTAGAAGCATACTACTACCATAATGCTTTACTTGTGGTTTTCTATCAACCCTGATAACTATTTGAAATTCAACTGGATTTGAGGACATTATATCGAGTGCGTTTTAAAAATGTAGGTGTATAAGAATTATTTCTGTGCAACATATAATGTATATTATCATGTTTTTCGGTATTAAGAGTAACAGATGAACGCCTTTTCACATCATTATCCGAGTCAACTATATGGGCTATATGGAGTATATTTGTAAAAACATTGGTTTTTCTGGATTACTTGGTAATAGAAAACTTGCCAAATGGTAATCTTAATCTTGAACTTTAAATGTTGCCATTAAGGTTGCATGCCTAATTTCTATTGTACCGAAATATGTCGACTGAATATCCGAATTATACACACGAATCATATAAAAGACAGGAGTGGAGGCTAGCAGTGGGAGAACACTGCTAGCATTTTTTTTTTTTCATGATTTGCCTATCAGTAATATCAGTACCTATATCAACATATATTATTATATCAATAGGTTTAAGTAAAAAAAACTAAGTAAAAATATAATGGTTAATACCAATAAATATTTTTATTAAATATAAAAGTAATAGAATATCATATATAATATATTTATTATATTCACATTATATACATTTATTTTAAATTTTAAATATTTTTAAATTGAAAATTTTCTTTATTTCTTTAATACAAACTCGTCAATTACGATTATTTATGAATTTGCCACTTATTTCTCTCTCGATGGACAGCAAAGTTAAATTATTTAGTCTCCAACTTATCATCGTTGATCATAGAAATAAAAACACTCTAAAAAAAATAAGTTTGAATGAAAAACAATGATTTATTTTTATTTATTTAAACCATATTGACAATATATTACTTTCATTATTTCAAATACAATTATTTCAAAGTCATGTAGACTACACATTGAATAGGATATGATTATACGAAACATTTAATTTTTGGAAATAAGTGGGAAGACCTAGTACTAACTTTAGGTGCCATAACTTGGTTCGCTTGTCCACGTATTGTAGTTAGCAATCCTGTGATGGGAAATTTTTAAAAATAAACTAGTCCAAGTTCATCAATTAAATTAAATCACTTGTTCATTTAATATTGTTTTTTGGTTTTTCTGTTGTGATTTTAAATTTATCGTGATAATTTGTTGATACAATGTCATTGAATAATATTTAAATCGTGAATAGACCATATATAAACTATATCGTGTTATAATATAGTATAATTTGATTTAAATTTGTGGATAGGAATTTTATCCATCATAGAATGTATTAACCGTAGAGTATATATTTTTCAATGTAGTTAACTACGCCAACGGCAAACGGAGTGATGAATGTATTGATTTTACAATGGTGTTTGTTTATTTTTTATGTATCTGTCATCACGTTTTGGAGCCGTAAAAATACTTTGATTTTCTTATATAACTACTTTTCCGAAAGGAAAGTTAATGTATATGGTACTTTAATTTGTTAAAAATTTAATATTTTCAATATTTTTCAAAAGCGACGAAATAAACCATAAAAAAAACTACAAACGACGAGAATTCTTACGCAAAACCGCATTTTGACAAAGTACATTTATTTTAAATGATCTAACTCAAAAACGAAAAACCATGAATTTTTAGCGTTTCCTATGCATGGTTGGGTTTTTAATTATTTTGACTTCTTTTGCCTATTTAATATTTATAGACAATTGAAATTTTCGATTTTATATACATACTCTAGACTAGGTACCTAACCATCTCATTTAGAGTTTTTTTTCGTATGCAACGATACCTATCATTACATTTAGATTTAATACATTCATCATAATAACCTATCTTAGGAACGAGGTCCACTCCACCATGTGTATAGAAGAGTGAGTCCCCGTCCGGTTCTTTTTTCCTTTAGTTATATGTTAGTAATAACGATTAACAAATCTATGTTTCATATAAATTAAACGTTATAAAATAAATAACTATGATCTACTCAAGTAAATTTGTTAACGAACGAATAAAAATGTTCAAGTTCATCATAATAATATAAGAACATAATGAAATTAATAGTAGAAACAGTAATAGTAATAATAATAACAATAATATTAATAGTCATAGTCATAGCAATATTTATTATTTATTGTTTATTATTATTATTAAATAATGTTAAATACGGACATTTATTTATTTATTGATGTAAACGGCTTTGTAAGGCTCAAGCACAGTTCGGTGATAATAAATTTAAATATAAAAATGTATAAGAACATAATTGAAAATTCTTTTGGTTTGAAAAAAACCTCATGGACGTAGTAGTAGAAGTCAGCGAGAGATATGGCTTGATACTGAACACAAAGAAAACAAAAAAAATCTTAACGTAGGAGGACACCTATATTTAAAAATAAATATATAAAGCAGGTATAAACTAAAAAGAAAATATAACAATTGAAGATTAGGTTCATTCATTAGAAATAATATGTAGAACCAACTGAAATAACCTAGGGAAGCATTTCGGACATTGTCGAATATAGATATTCAATTGTCATGATTTGTATATTGTTACAAAAATCAGACTATTAAAGTTTCATCTGTAGCATTATAATAGCCTTTGAATAGTGGTTATATAGGCAAATACTAAAAATTTAATGGATAGAAAGAGTACCGGAAATAATGAGTTAACAGAAATAACTACAATAGCTTGGAAGCTGATAACATTTAATAAATATGAGAGATAATCAACGATACAATATACTTCAACTTAAATTAAAAGAAAAGATAAAAGGAAAAATAAGTATCAGAAGATGAAGAATATATTATTAGCTGAAGAATCTCCGTGATTAATATTATACAATTTCAATTGATTTATTTCGGATATCACTTGATAGGAAAAACATTATTGCCAACATCTGGAACGGATAGAAACTCATAATAGAGGAAGAAGATATTATAATTATTATATTTATTAATATTACTATAACTATTACTAATACTATAATTAAAATTGTAACTATTAATATTATTATTATTAGTATAACTATAAGTGTAACTATTCCTATTATTATTATTATTATTACTAATTTTACAAGCCGGGAATAATAGAGAGATAAAAAGAGAGTTTAGCAAATCATAGATAGTAAATGTTGGACAAAGAATATAAATATATATTTTAATAATAAAAAAAACAAGAACAATATCCAATACTATGGCTGTTAATAAAGAATTGTACGTAATGTTTAACACTAGATGTACAGAATTATGTCCGGATCAAACAAAATCTTACGAGTCTACAATGAAGTCAATTATGAATTATAATATTTGAATACGGCATGTACTGTTAATAAAAACTGTAAATCATTTACTTAATCCAAGCACTAAAAATAATTAATTAATATCGAATGGCTTTGGTGTTTGTTACTTAAATAATTTATTTTGTCAAATAAAACCTCTAAATGTGGTCTAATCTTGTTTCTAAAAATCGTGTAAAAAATATTTAACCGAGATGAATCGATACAAGTTCGCATAAAGTTTGTTCCGCTGTCCAAGTTGCTCAGCATCAAGAGATAGGTCATACGTTTTTAAACGATCTAATACATACGACTATGAACGTGTGTAAAATATTGAAATGTTGTAAAATTTTTGATTTCGCATAACCGAGGAAGACAAGTGTTATATGTCGAAGTGTGTAAATAAAAACACAAGCCTTTATGATATTTCATAATATATTGGAACTGTTAGTGTATTCAAGTGTCCTTTAAACGTGGAATTTATTAAATATCACACCAACTCATAAATATTATCAATTACCACGAATACCTATATAACATACCTTTCAGTAAGTACTCAATATTACTTAATACATAATACGTCCAGTACTGAACTTGTAAGATCAGATACCACATTGATTAGGATGTATTTGTTTAAGATTTTAGTTCTTCAAATGGTACAATTATCCATACGTTCAGCTCCGTCGGTAAGTACAAATGATTCTCTTCTTGGTGAAATTGAAACAAATGCGAATGATTCAATCGTAACAATCAATTACGAGGAAATGCTGATTGATACCGTTAACGAATATTACATACGTATTCAGAAAAATGACTTAATACAAATTGATAACATTGATTCTGCAAAGACGAGTTATAAGTGCGGTGAATCAATACAACATACGCATATTGAATTCTTGGAGGATAATTTATTCATAATTTTGAAACGAATGTTCAATCATTACATTCAACAAATTAAAATAATAGAAGCAAACAATATAATTAATCTATTGAAATCAGACTATGTAGAGACAATATGTACACATATTCCACGATGTCTCGATTTCATTTACATTTGTTCACCAACATTTGATCGCCTATCCAAAATACTAGCATTGCATTCGGACATTTGTCTGTCACGCAAATCATTCCTTATAGAAAATCATTATCTAGATAAGCACCGTTACGTGGAAAATTCTACTATAAGTATTGAAAATGAGCGTATAAACTCATTTTACAGACATTTTTCCAAAGAAGCGCCAATGGACATACAGACCGAGGGCTTAACAGCAGAATATGATGGGTCATTCGTGAAAACAATATTCAATATCGTAAATAAAATTGATAAAACTGATATGATACCCGGTCTAATAAATTATTTGAGTAGTAAATCAATTATAAAAGATTATTATAACTTACATGAAATAAATATTAAATTACCGCAATCTTTATTGACTTATGATGAAAATGATCCTGCAGTTCAAAAACTCAATCAGGGATTAAAAAAAATTATTAATGAACAAACACAGGAAATTTTATTGAATAATAATCATATTGGAATAATAAAATTATGTGATTCATTGCTAATCATTTTCCAAGGATTTGAACATTATTTTTGGAATGATGTGATCCGTAGTTTTCAAAATTATGATGGCAATAAAAACCATATTCTCAGTATCAATCAGAATGACATGAAAAATATGCTATCGATTGATATGCTAGAAGGATTTTGTAAACACATTCCTTTAATTCTGTACTATTTGAGTACCAATAACATTATCAGTAAAAATATATTCAGTTCATATTTTACATTGTGTAGTGATTGGATTTACTTTTTAACTGTCCGATGTGAATGTGATAAAAATGAGAATGGGGACATGTTGTATGATTTGCAATGTGTTAAACAGTCAGTTGACGACAAGCTAAAGTTGAATCTCTTTATGACCACGCAATCGACAAAACGTGACTATAGGTTCAAGAATGGTATTCCAGAAAAACAATACTTACAGACGATTATTCAAAGTATTTATACCGAATTGAACACATTTTACATGTCTAAGGACGTTACGATTTATGTTTGGCCTACATTTGATTGGTTAAGTGGAAGTCATTTTTATACTACAACTTTTAATAATAATGAAATTAATAAAATGAAAGAAAAACCCACAGTAGGAGGTGATGATGTCTTATCAAATTTAGAAGTGTATAATCAAATAATACCTTGGAATCTAAACGTTAGAACAATCGTAGAACTTAACATTATCTTTGAATTGTGTTATATTCATACAATATACAAATTCGTATGGCGTCAAGCAAAAATAATTGATTTTTACTTTAGAATGACGAAGGTAGGAGATATCAAAAACGAAGTATTCCAGCGATTGAACAAATCTATCAGATGGTATAGTTCAGTAATATCGGAATTGCCCATAATGATGTACTCTAGTGTTGATAAATATATTTCAAATTCAATAGTTGAAGAGGTCATCGAAATAATTGAAAAAGTGGGAAAAAAATCTATTAAACTCTATACTGATTTGATGAAAACGGTAGAAAACGATTATGAAATAAATTGGAATGAAGTAGATGTTTTATCAGACACTAAAAATACAGATCTTGCATTTCGTTTAGACAAAATCTTCTCCGATAACTGTAACGATGCTTTAAATTACATAAACATATATATTTCAATTGTAAATAAATCAAAACTAGCCATCAAGAACATCGATTCTTTTAATATTCAAGAATATTGTTACAATGATGGAATGGATGATGTTTTTGTAGCAAATTGTAAGATCGACAATAACACCCGAACTAATTATGTTGACGATTATCATGACCTCTCCAACGGAAAATAAAAGTACCCAAGAAACTAAATTTTTTATTTAACTATGATGATTAATATGTATTATTCAAATTAGTGGGTATAATTGATTTAATTTTAAAACATCTATATTATCAATTTCCATCATTGTGAATTCATACTGTTACTGTATACATAAATATTTAATCGTCAAAATATGTTTAGTGTGAAAAACTAATAATTATATATTTATAACTCTAAACCATTAACTAGATTAGGCCATGCCTAAATATTCATTACTTGGCCATTTATGAATGAGTATCATATTAGTGTTCAATGTTTTCAAAATTAATAGATTAGTTAAATTATTAGATCGTAGTACCCAATAATCATATTCAAATTTGTTCAACTAATAGAAATACTTATGAGTTTATGACTCTATGAGCAACCTTGTATTATTTTTATATATTTAAGAAATTATAAACTATAATTATTTTTAAGATAGTTATTATTTTGGTAGAATGTTGTCAATACTAGAACGTTAAAATTTTTGAAATAAAAATTTGACAATCATACTCGTAATATATAAATACGTATATAATGAAACATCACCATCTTATAAGAAGTATTAAACTACCTATATTTTTTTCAAATAATATCAAACTACAATCGATTAGGTAATAAAATTTATTTAAAGTAAAAACAAAAATTCCAAGTGCCTGTAAATTTAATGAAAATAAGTCAAAATCTTATGAAAATTATACTTTTCTAAAAAGAGTTATGTTAACATTCAGTTGAAATTTTGAAACTGTGCGTATAATAAATACTTTTGTATCTTTGAGCAAAGAAAGAGGAATATATTTGATAGGGCCGAAAACTGGTTTTCTGTAAATTTTGCAGTTTTTTGTTATAATTTTTATCTATAATCAGAAAGTTACGTAATATTATTAATTATTCAGTTACGAAATATTATACATATACAATATATATGATGGTTTGTATATAATATCAAATAGTTGGTACATAATAGGGTCCGTTATAGAGATATCAGATATAATCAAAGACTACCACGAAATCCTTGGGAATATCATTAAAAATTGCTAACAAATTTGAGTGTTCGCTATAATTTCAATAGCTTTTTAAAAATCTCTAAATGTAAAAACTTTTTTTCCAACAAATAAATAAACAATCAATAATGTTAAATAAATTAAATAAAAATGAATTTAAAAAATTTAAATAAATATAAATGCTGCTGAGACTAAATTATGTAAATAAATATAAATAATGTTAATTCTACAATTCACATTTTTGAGCATTATGATACGGTAAGATTTTAAACAAAGTTGAAAAAGTCTATAGAAATTAGAAGTATGTAAAAATTTTTAATTTTCATGATTCCGTATGATCGAGAAGAATTTTTTTTATTTTTTTTTAGTGTGTAAAGAACTCGCAAGTGTTAAGGGTTTTCCATAATATGTATCAAATGTATGTTCAAGTGTTGTTCAAACGGAGAATTGAATAAATAATAAATCAATTCATAAAAATTACTGATTAAAATTAACATATTAATATTTTCAGTGAATACGTGTTCAGTAAGATAGTAGTGCACTTTATCACTATAAAATGTATTTATTAAAAATTTTAGTTATTCAAGCAATACAATTACTCGTGCGTAGTGCAATAGAACTACCGGTAAGTACAGATAATAATGATGCCCTTAAACGTAAAAATGTAGAGTACGAAAAAGATCTAATTCATACCGTAGAAATCTATTACAATCACATCCACCATGATGACTTATTCTCAATTGATCCTGCGATGCCGAAACATTATAAGTGTGGTGAATTAATTGACCGTGAAATAGTCCAAAAATTAGAGAATAATATCTATATAATTTTGGTGCGAATGTTAAATCATTATAATGAACAACTTAAAAATATAAATGTACATAAAATAATTGATCTTTTCAAAACAGAATATGTAGATAAGATATGCTCATATATTCCTCGAGGTCTGGATTTTATCTATATTTGCGTACCTATGTATACTAACTTCAAAAAAATACTCTCCTTACATTCGGACCTTTGTGGCTCGCGCAAAACATTCCTTACAGAAGATCGTTCAAGTATAGAAAATAAACGTATAAATTTGTTTTATGAACCTTTTTCAGAAGAAATACCAATATCCACTAAACATTTTACAGCAGAAGATGATGTGTCATTTGTGAAAAAAATATTCGAAATTGCTAATAAAATTAATAAAACAGATATGGTAACAGGTGGTGATTGGGAAAGTAAATTTATTTTACAGGATTATTTTGACTTAAGTGATCTAAAAATTATTCTTCCAAAATCCTTATTACTTGATTACAATAATAAAAATACTAATATTCAAACACTAAATCAAAAATTAAAGAATATCATATTTGAACATGGTCAAATGTTTTTAAAAACAATTAATATTAATGAAATTGCTAACTACGACGAAAACATTATGAATCACTATAACTTGGTTCGTTTATTAAATGATTTGTTACTTAAAGTTTTGCATGTACTTGAATTTCATTTTAGAAAAAGTGTTTTAGACGGTCCCCAAATCTATATTGAAAATGAACACCAAAGTGATATAATCGACTATGATACGATGAAAAATATTTTATCGATCGATATGGTCCAAGGAATTTGTAAACACGTTCCTTTAATTCTATACTATTTGGGAAGCAATGATGTTATCAAAAACAATTTATTCAATTCGTATCTAACATTGTGCAGTGATTGGATTTACTTTTTAACTGTCCGGTGTGAATGGGGAAAAAACGAGAATGGGAAAATGTTGTACGATCTACAATGTGTTAAACAGTCGGTAGAAGATAAAATATTGTTAAATTACTTTATGATATTGACGGAAAATGATAATAAGATCTTTAACGAAGTTATACCGGATAAACAATCCTTGAAATCGATTATTCTAAAAATCCATACAGAATTGGAAAAATTTTATTTGGATGAGGATATTTATGTTTGGCCTACATTTGACTGGTTAAGTGCAGTACATATATTTACTGATTCTTTTAGTTTTGATTATATGAATGATTTTATAAAACAACAGATGGTAACACTTGAAAGTGAAAATCTATCAATATTAGAGATGTACAATCAGATTTTACCTTGGAATTTAAATATAAAAACAATTTTAGGTTTTCACACACTTATTGAAAGAAGCGTTATTGATAATGTACTTATGTTCGTTTGGCATCAAGCAAAAATAATTGAATTTTACTTTGAACACACGAATGTAAATTATTTCAATGATGAAGTATTCAAGCGACTGAAAATATCTACCCAATGGTATAGAACGACAATTTTGGGATTGAGAAAAATTATGAATATTACTGACGGTAAGTTTATTGTTCCAGTTGTCATTTTAGACATCATCGAAGCAATTGAAAACATTGGTAAAGAAACTGTCAATGGTATTTCTAATGCTTTAGAATGTATTTCAGATCTTGAAAAAAATTGGAATGATTCAGTTATTTCAGGTAATAATAGATCAGACTTTCTAAACAATTTAAACAGAATCTTTTTATTAAACTGTTACGAAGCTGTAGATTATATAAATAAATATATTTTGATTATAAATAAATCAAAACTAAAAAATATAATCATCAATGCGTATAATGCTAAAGAAGTCTGTGAAAACCAAAATTTAGATGATGTCTTTGTAGCTAATGAAAGCTTTATCCGTAAGTATTCTGAAAGTGATTATAGAGTAAATGAAACACAAGAAAAATTAAAACGGTTAAAAATAAATGATGAACCCTTAATCACTTAATAATAATCACTTTTTGTTATTTATTTTTTGAATAAGTGTCTAAATATTTCAATTTTTCCTTATGAACATGTAAAATATTGTTAAGATTAATATTCAATTCCAGAAAAATTAATAAAAACTTATTTTATGCATTACTAATGTCTTTTCAAATGTTAATTTAATATGTTTAGGATGAAAGTGTTAATTTTGACGTTGTCATAAAAAATTATGTGTGGGAAATCTACATTAAATATTTGTAAAATGTTTATAAATTTATATTTAATGGGTTTTATCATGATACTTCTAATGTATTGCTATCATATTTATGTTATTTTAAAAATAAATCAGATAATATAGAATGAAAATAATGCATTTAACTAATTTGAATTAATTTTATTCCTTTTGGAATCCTGCAAAATCACTACTATATACATATTAGAAACCTTTTTGTGTATTGGTTGTAATATTTAATATTTGTTTTCAAATTTAATGTATTAAATTTTATTTTTGTACCCAAACATAAACCTACAGATGATGAATATTGTTTGATGTTATTTGTACAAACATGTAAATACATTTAACAATGCGATACAAATTTGGCAAACAGCAAAAACAATACCTTTTAGGTCTATTAGTTCAGTCAGTGCTGATACTAATTACTAATAAAAGAACTTTGAGAAAGCTCAAAATAATAAAGAATCACTTAAGATCAACTACAGCAGCCTGCAAGTTGCTCTACATTACATTTATTTATACCACTAAGTATAGAAAAATACATTATTGTTGATATTTAGATTTAAATACTATAGTAAATCATATCAAAAAAATCCTATTATCAATAATTTACAATAATATTTTTCAATATTTTTCGGTATTTTCTTTTAATATTGTATATTTGTATTATGTTATGCATAAATTATAATAATAAAAATGAAGTTAATTTTATTATTAAAATTATTATTTTTTTCATCATCAAACAAAATATAATGTGTATAGTTAATAATTATGTATAATTATATGTGAATGTTAAACATTGCAAAAATATAGTTTTTAAAAATTTGAACATAAATACTGTTAATAATAATCTCACACTTATGGAGTTATCAAAATTGTCGAATCTTCAAAACACTATATAATTAGCATACCATTTTATCATTTATTTACTTTATATAAGTATTTATGTATATTTTATGTACACAAAAACGTCGATGTTGCACACCTGTCAGCCGTCCCGCGACGACTTAATTTTTTTGTTAATACATGAATCAAAGAGCAGGATATTTTTAAAGTAGTATGAACTCAGACAATGTTAAATTTTCAAAGAGCAAAAGGAACGGGACGGAGACTCACTCTGCTATACATTAGGGATGGAGTAGACCTCGTTCAAAGAATAAGTCATTTTAAAAGATTCGTTAAATCTATATCTAATGCTAGGTACCATAAACCATTGCATAAAATTTAAAATGATTATAAGTTGCTTATAAATATTAATATAATATTTTGAAAAAAAATAACTCAAAGAAACATATAATCTAAACCACTGGTAATAGTTTCAAGTTTCCGAGACTTATACTTTTGGAATAATAACAAATATTTAAAATCATTTGAAGATAAATCGTTAGTCATTAAAATTTTTCTGAAAGTCCGATAGAAATGTTTTGATAGATATTAGAAAAAAACCTTATGGAACACCATGTGTTAAAATTTTTAACCTTAAGTATAAACACCAAAAATTTTTTGAGTTTTTAACAACAAAATAACTAGCAAATTATGGCGTTTTTGACATATTTCATACAAATTTGAAATTTACTGGCTTATAAAAAATTTGAGTGACACGATTATGGATTTTTTTTTAAATACTATAAGTTCAACTTACAATAAATATTGTTTTAAATTTTCAAGATATTTTGGAAAGCTAATTTTTTTTATTGTCATTTCAAAAAAAAAAAAAAAATAATTGAAAAATCAAAATTTCGATTGTCTATAAATAAGTCAAAAAAAGTCAAAATACTTCGAAAAAGCTAATATAAACTTTTGGTAATAATTTAACTTCAAGTATTTGTGGTTTTTAGATTTTGAATCGGAGCATTTTCAAAAATGTATGTCAAAATATAGTTTTTCGTAAAAATTCCCGTTTTTCCGTAATTTGTTTTTCCGTAATTTGTTTTTCCTGACGCATAAGAAAAGTGTTGAAAATGTTTTATTATTTGCTAGCCCATCTAAGTTAACTTTCCTTTCATAAAAGTTGCTATATAATGAAATCTATGCATTTTACACTGTTCCAAAAGATGTCTTCAGGAACAAAAATAAAAATTAAAAACATACATCATTGTAAAATCAATACATTCGTCACTCTGATAAAAATCTAAAAGGGAAGAACAATATCCTATAGCAAGGCAGTTATTGGAGAGATGTATAGTAATATTTGAAACTGACATAATTACGTGAATAATGAGTAAAGACTCAATCAAAGAATAAACAAATTTTCAAAGAAGTCACTCATGATAAGTATCTAAGACATGCACTGTTAATATAATAATTTGTTAATTCTATAACCCTAATATTAATTAATTTATATAAACTCTTTTGATTGTTTCCTTGGTTTCGAATGACCAAAAAAAAAAAAAAAAAATAAGTGTTTGTTTCAAAGTGAGTAAAGAATACACATAGTAGTTTAATATATTTATTATGTACACTCAAGTGTTCTTCAAACGGATAATTGAATAATAACATATCAGTTCGTAAAAATTACCGATTACAAAGAACACAGTAATATTTTTCAGGTAGTACTTGTTGAGTCACAAAGTAGGAAACTTTAATACTATAAAATGTATTTATTTAAAATCTTGGTTATTCAAGTAATACAATTTCTAGTATGTAATACCCAAGAACTACCAGTAAGTACAAATAATGATGATAGTCTCCTTGAAAATGAAAATAACAATTACGAAGAAGAGCTCATTGCTACCTTAAACAAATATTACGATAGCATTCATGAAAATGATTTAATACCAATTGATAATTCAATGCCGAATTATATGTGTGGTAAATTAATTAAACCCAGACATATTCAATTATTAGAGAATAATTTATTGATAATTTTGAAACAAATGTTCAATTACTACCTAGAACAACTTAAGGCAATAAATAAAAACAAAATACTTGGTCTATTAAAATCAGACCACGTAGAGACGATATGCTTACATAATCCGTGGTGTATAGATTTTCTATATATTTGTTCACCAACATTTATCAACTTGTCTAAAATACTCTCTTTACATTCGGACCTTTGTGCATCACGCAAAATATTCCTTGCAGAAAATGACCCTCTGGATAAGTTAAACGATATGACACATTCTTCGACAAATAATGTAAATAGAAGTATAACTTCGTTTGCTACACCTTTTTTAGAAAAAAAGCCATATCTCATACATACTAAATGTCTAACAGCAAAAGGTAATGGGTCATTTGTGAAAAAAATATTCATTATTGTTAATAACATTGATAAAACAGATATTAAATCAGATAATATTTGGAAAGATAAATCAATTTTGATGGATTATTTTCGTCCATGTGATCTAAATATTAAACTACCAGACTCCTTATTACTTACTTACGATGAAAATAATACTGAAATTTAAACACTTAATCCAGGATTAAAGAAGATCATTTGTGAACAAGGTCAAATGTTTTTAAAAACAATTAATATTAATGAAATCGCAAAATACGATGAAAACATCATAAATCACCATAACTTGGTTCATTTATTAAATGATTTATTAGTTAATATTTTCGGGAACTTGAATTTAATTTTAGAAAGGTAGTTTTCTATATTCCCCAAACTGTTAACTACATTGGAAATCAAAATAATAGTATCGACTATGATACGATGAGGAATATATTATCGATTGATATGGTTGAAAGTATTTGTGAAAATCTCCCTTTAATTCTTTATTACTTAAGCAACAATGACATTATCATCCTAAACAATTTATTCAGATTGTATTTTACATTGTATAGGGATTGGATTTACTTTTTAACCATCCACTGTCGATGTGATAAAAATGAGAATGGAGAAATGTTGTACAACCTGCAATGTGTTAAACAGTCAGTAGAAGAAAAACTATTCTTAAATAACGAAATGATATTGATGAAAAATATTGATAAGATTTTTAACAATATTATGCCAGAAAAACAATCTTTGGAATCGATTATTCTGAATATCTATACTGAATTGAAAAAGTTTTATGTGTCTAAGGACATTTATGTTTGGCCTACATTTGATTGGTTATGTGGAATACATATATTTACTGGATTCTTTGAATCTGATGATATGAATATCAAAAAACATATCGTAACAATTGATCGTGAACAACTATCAATGTTAGAGATGTACAATCAGTTATTACCTTGGAATTTAAGTATAGAAAAAATTATAGGTTTTCATACACTTATTGAAAGAAGCGTTATTGATACTGTATTCCTATATGTTTGGCGTCAAGCAAAAATAATTAAATTTTACTTTGAGCACACGGAGATAAACTGTGTCAATGACGAAGTATTCCAACGTTTGAGAAAATCTACATAATGGTATAAATCGGCTATATCGGAACTGGAAAAAATAATGAATATTACTTAGGGAAGGATTATTATCCCTAATGATATTACATCCATCATCAATGCAATTAAAAATGTTGGTAAAAAAACTATCGATAATATTTCTATTGCTTTAAAACTAACAGCAAATCGTGAAAAAATTGGAGTGATCCAGATGTTTTAGATTATAGTAATTCAGATTTTCTACAACATTTAAACGGAATATTTTTATTAAACTGTTACGATGCTTTAGATTATGTAAATACGTACATTTTTACTATGAATAAATCAAAACTAGTAACTACAAATATTAAAACGTATATTTCTCAAGAACTCTGTGAAAACCAAGATCTAAAGGATATCTTTGTAGTTAGTCAAGGTCCTACACATAAGTATTCTTTAATTGTTGATGAAATTGATGCACCACAATAAAATTTAAAATAGTTGAATATTATTTAGGAACCCTTTTAATCATATTTCATTTTTATTACTTGAAGAAATGTCTATAAATATTTCTATTTTATCTTTTAAAACATTTAAATAATTGATAGGATTAATTTTTAAGATTTTAATTCCAGTGAAGTTGTATCTAAACTTAAATTAAATGTTTGAACTTAATATCTTCTCAAATTATAATTTAATATTTATAGTATAAATAACTACAGTCCAATGTTGTCAAAATAAATTATGTACGGGAAATCTTCATTAAATTTCATTGTAATCTAAATGTTGTTTTTAAAATATTTATATTGGATCTGATGTTAAATGCTCACTATTATGATATTTCGAATTTCCATCTTATAATTGTAGTTTTAGAAATGGTGAGAATATATAAAATGGAAGTAATGTATTTTACTAGTTTTAATTAATTTAATTTTTCTTAGTATCCTGTAAAATAAGAACTATATACATACTTTTACCTTTTTGGGCATTATAATTGTTTTGCACTTTTATTCATACTATAAATACTAATAGTATTTTTAATCAATGGTCCTACTAAATGAGTGTTATAGATGAATCAGGTAGTTTAGTGTAAACGCACAGGAACGTCTCGTAGGAGGATCTTAGATGGTGTATCACCCACCCATCAATAACGAAAGTACTAGTAGGCACTTCAGAATTCTGACTTATTGTAGTATTAATTATTTTTCATATAACTGTATGAGACCTAATTATCAAAAATGAATATTTTTATTTTGAATAATATATTGATATTATATTATGAGAATAAAATTGTCCTAAAAATCAATAAAAATTCTATGTAATTATCAGAAGTCAAATGCGACCTTACCGCATTGGTACCAATGTGTAACGAGTTCCAACTGTAATCTATTCCGGACAAGCAGTACCCAGGGTTTTGTAGCTCACGCAAGCACTCCCTTACAACTGTACACCATATATTAGCCCTGTGGGCTATTCACGAGGTACGAAGGTTCATGGCCCGACACGACAACCACCGAAGTGCTTATATTATATAATATAACCACTTATAGGTGTAAGTTAAAAAATATTAAAAATATATTATATATAAATTATACAATAATATTATAAATACAAATAAAATAATATTTTTGGAAAAATCACATGTGTGTTGGTAAAAATATATACGAAATTAATTTTTCATAATCAAATCGATTGATTATTCCTGCAATTTTTTTATTCATATTGTCAGCTCTAAATCTTTAATATTATAAAAATATTTTAAAATGTTAGTATAGTGTAGTACTTACCAAAAAATATTCAGGAACTAGTGGAATACCTATAATAATTCGGGACCCAACTAGTATGGTACCTTTAAAAATCTGGGACCCAACTAGTAAAGCACATTTCAAAATCCGGGACCCAACTAGTATAGCACCTTTTAAAATCCGGGACCCAATTAGTACACTACCTGCGATTAGCCCAACTCGGATGCGCCAGGGTTTTTATGCACCCTGCCGGCCACCTTGGTCGGGCTGAGGTCTATTTCACCTCTAACCGTTTTTGGTTGCCGTCAACCATCGGTATTTGATCCCACCGACAGAGGACCTAGGTCTCCAGAAGTATCGCCATCGCCAGAACCACACCTCGTCCATAGAGGCCCTGCAGTCCACACACTCACCAGAAACTTTCGCCTGGACTATCGTTGGTCTCTTATCCACGTAGTCACTTATGCAACCAACCACCAGGAAGCCGAAACTCTACGGTGGGTACCTAGAGAGGCGTTAGCCCGCGGTGTAATCCTAGGTAGGACTCTCACCACCCGTGGTATCGTCCTCTCCTCCGTTAGACTGAAACATCATCTGTAGGATGCTAGACTTCAGACGTCGTCGTATCGGTTGCGTGGCCTCAGCCATCCGTCTACCTCGATTTGATGGCAAGTTTGAGGTGATCCTCTCTCAGGACACTCGTCCGAGATGTAATAGGTTACAAACCCCAGTGATTTCATCTTAATATGGGATAACTGCTCAGTCCGACCACGCTTTCCAAAGACATCCGTAGGCCCGTTCTTCTCGAAGTCACGGCTACAACTTCCAACTTCGCCTTCTCAAGGCATCCCAAAGGATCAGCTCGCTCTTTATGAAGTCGCGAATAGAACTCCTTACTATGTGCCCGAAGCGCCGGTCCCGCTGACCAGGACGTCCTACTGTTCACCTGGTGCCACATTTCCCCGCTTCTCGTGAGCACAGCCGTGAGCACAGCACCTTCGATAGACGACACATACGCGGGTTCCACAGACGTGCAGACGCTCTGTATTATGCTATTTGTCTGTCCGCGAACTCAGGGCCCAGTCAGCAAACCTTCTCAGCGCGATGCCAAATTAATCCTTTTCCACTTAAAATAGGTGCCTTCCCGGGGTGGCCACGACTCATCTTCTGATTCCATCATCGTGCGCAGTTCTGATCGGAAAACATCTGTCCTTGGGCAACGATACAGCACGTGTTTTAACGTTTTGCAACCCTTTTCGCACGTGCAGCCGGGGGCTTCTACAAGTTTAAAACTATGAAGCTTTCCCCTGAAATCGCTATGACTGGTCATTATCTGGAATGTGAAGTGGTCCATTGCTAGCGGCAGTCTGTATCTACTCCTTACGTCCCCTTTGTCCAATTGCCTTTATCGGTATTTTCCCATCTGGATTGCTATGTCTCAAGATAATATTCTAGCTCAGCACGACTCGCGGGTTCAGTTGTCTAGCTGGCTTTGATTTTCTGTTTTACGGCCACTGCCTTGATCTCAAGATCCAGTGTCTTAACATCTGCAAAAGTCTGGAGGGTATCCGTAGAAATCATACGATACGCTCCCGTCGTAGCTAATAATGGATATCACTTCATACTGCCAAGCTTTTTAATTGTCTTGGTAGTAAGGAGGCCTCTCTCTCTCTCTCTCATATTTGCGCTGCGTATGTTACGCGTGGGAGAATACTGCCTTGTGTAATAGACTAGATGTCTGCTGGCTGATAATCATCGGGCCAAGATCACGCCTTTCATTCTTGAGATCATCCCCATGTACTTTTTTGAGAGCGCGACTATCTTGTCTCTGTAGTTCTGCTTATAGTCTACAAGTAGGTCCAAATACTTAATGGATATATGACGCCTGTATCTGTTGGTTTGCCGATGTCTAGAATCGCACAGTAAAATTTGAATTAAGACCTCTTCGGACTGACATCATCTGTGACTTAACCACGGAGAATAATAATATTTTATGAATAAACTTATGTTGAAATGTTGAACCAATACAAAACATTTTATGAATTTTCAACTACAAAATAACAGGGAAATTATCGTAATTTTAACATATTTTATACAAATTTGAACTTTATGGGCTTATAAAAAATTTGAGTGAAACGATTTCCAATTTTTTTTAATCGCAATAACTTATAATAAACCTTGTATTAAATTTTCAAGAGTTTTTGGATAGTCAGCAATTTTTATCAATATTTCAACAGAACAAACTTAGAAAAATCGGAAATTTAAATTGTTTTTAAATAGGTCAAAAAAAACCCTTACAACACTTAATCGTATAAGTATAGAAAACGCCAATGAAAACCTTTGGTAAAATTTTCAAGTATTTGCGGTTTTTCGTTTTTGAGTGATTTTAAAAAAAAAAACAATGTATTTTGTCAAAACATAGTTTTGTGTAAAAATCCCTGTGTTTTCCTAATTTTTTTATGGTTTTTTCTACGATTTTGAAAAATATTAAATTTCTTTTCAGAAAAATTACTGTATCAGGAAATCGAAGCATTTTTACTGCTCCAAAATGTAAAGACAGACACAAAAATAAGTAAAAAAAAATTAAGAAAAATTTAAAATATCAGATTTTAAAATTTGAGAAATCAGCCGAAGAATTAATTTATTTTTTGTTGTACTGTGTTCAGAAACACCTAGGTATTTATGGTTTTCATAATATATATTGCATTCCTTTATACTCATATACTCATATTTCTAAATGAACAGTTTAATAAATAATAAAACTTACAAAACAGCTTGTAAAATTTACCAAAAAATGTATTAATATTCTTCAGTGAGCACTTATTCAATAACGAAGCACTTTAACACAATAAAATGTATTTATTTAATACTTTAGTTATATAATATTCTCGTGCGTAGTGCACCAAGACCAACGGTAAGTATAATAATTAATGATAATGCCCTTGTAAGTGACAATAATAATTTAATTTACGAACAAGAGCTGATTGATACAGTAAATGAATATTACAGTAGCATTAATGAAAATGACTTAATCCCAACTCATTATTCAACACCTAATTATGTAAGTGGTAAATTACTTCAACTTATAGGCATTTCAAATATTCGATTTTTTCATATTTTTTGATATAATAAATTTAAAAAATATACTTGAAAATTCAACAGAAGAATCCAAAGAAATTTTTCATCTAAGTTCATAATTGTATTCGTATGCAATGATACCCAGCATTGCGTTCAGATTTAACAAATTCATTTTAATGAACTATCTCAAAGTAGTCCAACCCGCAGCCTTCGAAGCCTTCTATGTTGGCCCTTCCAACAATAAAATTAATATTTTTTTTTATTTATTAATGATTAAAATTACAATAATATTATTAGGAAATCGTGATATTATCGTAAAAATTTGACATTTTATTTTCATACGGTATGAAAATTACCTTCAGGAGGTCGGTAATATCACGATGAAATGCGATAAACAGCGTGAATACTATTCACAAATTGCACAATCATGAGCATTAAATATTTTTTATATCAGCCTCTTGTGTTTTTATGAAAGTGTAAACTAGCCCATCAACTACAAAAGGTTGATAGGTCCTGTCCTATGAACGAGTTACACTCCACCTCTTAGTGTACAAAAAAGGAAGGCGCATCCGGTTTTTATTTTTCTAAAAATCAGAATAGAAAAACTTTAAGCTGAGGCTGAACAACATAACTTAGCTTAAAGTTAGTTTTGCTGTCCAAGTTACACAGCATTAAAAGTTGGTAAATTTGTTTAAATGACGTAAGTATATAAAACTATGAACATATGCAAAAAAAATTAACAGTTATAAATTTCTTGCGTGCAAAAGACCAAGAAAAACAAGTGTTTTTTTCATAGAGAATAAAGACACATACAGTCTTTATGGATTTTCATAAAGTATATTATATATACTCAAGTGTTTTTCAAACGGAGAATTTAATAAATAACATATCAGCTCATAAAAATTATCGATTGCAATGAACATATTAATATTTTTCAGTGAGTTCTAATTCAGTCAAAAAGTGATACACTTCAGCAATGTATTTATTTAAGATTTTAGTTATTCAAGTAATACAATTTCTAGTATTTAGTGCAGCAGGCCAACCGGTATGTAATATTAATGATGATGCCCATGAAAGTGAAAAAAAAAATATGGTTTACGAACAAGAGCTCATTGATACCATAATCGAATATTACAATCGCATTGATGAAAATGACTTATTACCTACTGATGATTCAAAGTCGAATTATATGTGTGGTCAATTAATTCAACATATACATATTCAGTACTTGGAGAATAATTTATTGATAATTTTGAAACAAATGTTTAATCATTATCTTATACAACTTGAAAACATAAATTTACACAATATAATTAAACTATTGAAATCAGACTACGTAGAGACGATGTGCTCATATATTCCGCGGTGTATCGATTTCCTTTATATTTGTTCAGCAACATTTACCCACTTGTCTAAAATACTCTCATTACATTCGAACCTTTGTGCCCTGCGCACAACAGTCCTTACAGAAAATAATCCTCTGGATGAGCACAACGATACGACACATTCTTCTATAAATATTCTAAATAAACGCATAAAATCATTTTATAGACCATTTATGAAAAAAGAACCAGTTATAATAAACACTGAATATCCTACAGCAGAAGATAATAAGTCATTTGTGAAAAAAATATTCGAAATCGTTAATAAAATCGATAAAACAAAAATGATATCCGATGGTGATTGGGAAGATAAATCAATTTTAGCGGATTTCTTAAGCACAGATTATCAAAAAATTCATCTGAAGAAGTCCTTATTATTAAATTACAATAAAACAAATATTAAAATTCAATCTCTTAATCAAGGATTGAAAGAAATCATTTGTGATAAAGGACTGTTGTTTTTAAAAACGATTAATGTAAATGATATCCAGAAATCCGTGGAAAACTTAAGGAATCACAACCACTTGGTTGGTTTGTTAAATGATATATTACACAACGTTATGCGAGGGCTTGAATATCATTTTAAAAAAGGAGTTTTAGACGGTCCACAAAATGATATAGAAAATAAATACCAAAGTATTATTATCGACCATGATATGTTGAAAAATATATTATCGATCGATATGCTTCAAAGAATTTGTAATCACGTTCCTTTAATTCTATATTATATAAGTAGCAATAATATCATCTATTACAGTATATCTTTATTCAGTTCATATTTATCATTGTGCAGTGATTGGATTTACTTTTTAACCGTCCGGTGTCAATGTGATAAAAACAAGGATGAGAAAATTATGTATAATCTACAATGTGTTAAACAGTCGGTAGCAGAAAAAATATTGTTAAATCATCATATGGTAAAAATACTATTAAAAGACATTATCCCAACACCAATAATGGAATATGATGTTAACATTGACAACATATTCAATAATGGTATACCAGAGATACAATCTGTGGAAACGATTATTCTAAGTATCTATGATGAATTGAACATTTTTTACGCCTCTAAGAACATTTTTGTGTGGCCTACGTTTGATTGGTTAGTTGGAATACACATACTTACTGAATCTACTAGTTTTGATGATATGAATGAAATAAAAGGAGAGACCGTAACACTTGATGATGAAGGTTTATCTATATTAGAGATGTACAATCAGCTATTACCTTGGAATTTAAATATAAAGACAGTTTTAGATTTTAATAAGCTTATTGAAAAGATTATTCTTGATAATATATTCCAATACGTTTGGCGTCAAGCAAAAATAATTAAATATTACTTTGAACACACGAAAGTTATGTGTATCGATAACGAAGTATTCAAGCGACTGAAAAGATCTACTTTATGGTATACATCTACAACATCAGAATTGGAAAAAATTATGAATATTATGGACGGACAGTTTACTGTTCCAATAGGCATTGAATATATCGTCAAAGCAATTAAAAATATTGGTGAAAACACTATCATTGGTATTTCCAAAGCATTAGAACTAACTTCAAGTTTTGAAAACATTTGGACAAATGTAGATATTGTTGATTACTACAAAAGATCAGATTTTTTAGCTTCTTTAAGCAAAATCTTCTTATTGAACTGTACGGATGCTTTAATATATATTAATACATATATTTTGATTATAAATAAATTAAATATCAATTATAAAAAGATAAATGAGTTTGATCCTAAATTACTCTGTGAATACCAACATTTAGATGATGTATTTTTAGCTAGTCAAGACCATACCCGTGAATATCCTGGAAATGTTGGTGAAGATAACGCATCACAAGAAAAAGTATAACAATTAAAAACTATTTAGAAACCCTTTTCTTCACTTTCCGTTGTTAATTTTTTGAAAAAGTGTATGATACAGTTACTTCAATTTTTCTTTAAAAACATTAAAAAAAAATTGTAGGATTAATTTCAATTCTAAAAAAGTTTGTTTAAAACTGAAATTACATAATATTAATATTTTTTTAGATGATAATTTAATATTTATAGCATAAAAACGTTAAGATTAATGTTGTCAAAATAAATTATACGAGGAAATCTACAGTTAATTGTATAGTAATTTAAAAGTTATTTGTAAATTGTTATTTATATTTGTGTTGGATCCTATAGTAAATGCCTATTATTATGATACTTGTAATAATTGCTATCCTGTTTTATCATATTAAAAATATTTAAAAAAATAAATTAATGTTGTATTTGTTTTGAGGTATTATGTAGAATACGTAAAATTAAAACAGTTAAAAACCATTTAGAAACTCTTTTAATCACTTTTTGTTATTTATTCTTTGAATAAGGCTGTATAAATATTAAAACTTTTAACGTAAATATACATCAAAAAAATTGTTGGTATTAATTTTTAATTCCAGAAAAGTTAATTTATAATTTGATAGTATGTTATTATTTCTTCACAAATTATAATTTAGTATAAAAGTGTTTTCAGATTTGTCAAGGTATATTAATTGCAGAATATCTACTTTAAATTTTATCGTAATTTAAATGTAATTAGTCAAATATTTTTAATATTGGTGTATATGTTGGATCTTATGTTAAATGCGTATTATTGTAAGTGGTATCCGGTTTTTGACGTTTAAAATATATATATTTAACTAATTCATTTCATATTTGTTGAAATCCTATGTAGTCACTATTCATAACTATTAATATATTATTATAATATATTATTACCTATTGGCCCATTGGTTGTTATAATTGTTTTGCAATTTTATGTCGGATTCGTATAAGATTTTATTTTTATATACAACTCTCAAACTACTGATGATTTATTTTGTTATGCAATGTGTATTGTACATTATAAAGGCTTAAAAGGTCTGAAGTTTAATGTAAAATAATCGATAAATTCTTATAAACTTTTAAATCACTATCTTGTTATCAGATATCATTATTATTAATTGTGTTCGGAACGATGATAACAAGATTTTCCAATTTTTGGTACTTATCTTATATAATAATCATAGTCCTATAAACTATATATTATTATATATTATATCCTATAAGTCTATGATAATAATTATATATTTAATTAGTTCATGATAAGATAGACACCCATGAGCTTTAGTGTACTTTCCACCGTGCACCAAATCTATCTGCAATTGTATTAAATTATATTAAATTAATTATTAGTGTTAATATTATTATACATGTATAATTAATATTGTCGACTTACGAATTTTAACTTTATAAATGTTTCATTAAATTTCCATTAAATAATCTAACTTGCACTTACCGTAGATCCAGGCTGCCAATTTATTTTGGAAACCGGCTATAATAATTTCTATTACATTATTTGGCTGTTCATCTTAAAAACATAAATCGCTTGCACTTATAATAAAATTCTTTTATACATATATAGTTATTATTGTTCGCATATTGTCGCGTTTTTACCGGCATTGGTAAATTGTATCGGCATTGTATTAAATCGCATATATCGAGTTATGCCGGCAAGGGGCAGAGATTTTTATTATTAGTGCTTTATATTTAAATATACAATCCATTTTTATTTTATTAAAATTGTGTTGATTAAGTGTTACCGCTTGATAATATTCCCTGACCAACCTCAGTCACTATGACAACCAAAATAACAATCAAATAATTAATGAAAAAACGAAACTATATAATCACACCAATGTATAGTTAAATTATCTTAAAGCTAACCACTGAAGCTATGGGTTTGACTTGTTTCGTTTTATGATGTATAGACACGTTGGCATCGGCCATGACACGTTCCAAGCGAAATCAGGAGGTTCAGCGTGCAGCAAATATCGCCAAACTGATTCATTTGAACTTTGAATATAATAAATAATATAGTATAGCTACTTTATTTGTTTATTTTGGTTTTTCATTTCTTTAAAAATAACCAGTAATAGGCACAAAAGACCTGCAACAGCTAGAACTAATTTTGGAACGGGCAGAGTTCAGGATTTTTCCAAATATTTTTGGGCTGGATCGAGCTTTGGATAAATATAAATAAAGCAGCCTGGGTTTTTTTTTTTTGTAATAATTTTTGGGCCCGGATTTTTTTTTCACCAAATACATTTATTTACAATCATCGCATCGATCTCCATTCCAATCGTACACATGCAAATAACTCAATGAATACTATAAATTATTATAATTCAATCTTTACAGATCAATTGATAAAATAGTAGAATAATTAATAATACTATTAAAATTAATGTATTCAATATTTTGTATATAATTTGTATTTGATTTAAATGTATGAACATAATGCAATGACCAAGATGGTGTCGCAACTCCGGATCCAATACCAAGTGGCCTTTCTACCGGGACAATGCTCGGGCTGCATCTGCGGATTTCACGGCATTGCTCAAGTCTAAATAAACATGGATAGGCTGTAAATAATTTTTTGGTTTTATTTCTATTAAAATCTATACTCGGTCAAGACTTTTCCATGCGAAGCCGAGTAATTTGGCTAGTATCATAATATGTATACGTAAAATACGTAGTTTTATCGGCTAAGATGGTTATAAAATCCGTTAGAGGAATATTAGATACAATTAAAGGCTACCCTGTGAGTAATTATTAAATTATCAATATATGTTCCGGTGTGGTTTTCAAAATTATTTCACTTTCATCAAATATTCAAAACTACTTTTCTATTTTTCAAAACTTTTTTACTCGGAAATAATAATAAATAATTTAACTGAAAATTAATTACACAGGACCATATATTTAATGTTAACACAACTGTTCAATTTTCGAGCACACAGATTCGGTATGATTTTAAATGACGATCATAAATATATATTAAAGTAGATAGAAATGATGAAAAAATATATATTCCATGTTTTCAAATTGCCGAGGAGACCAATTGTTATTTGTTGTACAGTGTAAAGGAATACACAGAAGTCTTTATGGATTTTCATAATATAATATATAGTATGTATATTCAAGTGTTTTTCAAACGGAGAATTTAATAAATAATATATCAGTTCGAGAAAATCCCCGATTGCAATGAACATATTCATATTTTTTAGTGATTGTATGTTCAGTCACAAAGTGGGTAAACTTTAACACTTTAAAATGTATTTAATTAAAATTTTAGTTTTTCAAGTAATACAGTTACTCGTGCGTAGTGCGCCAGAACAGCCGGTAAGTAAAATTAATAATGATGGTCCTGAAAGTGAAAAAATTAATATGGCTTTGGAAAAAGAGCTGATTGATACCGTAATCGAATATTACAATCGCATTGATAAAAATGACTTATTACCTATTGATGATTCAATGCCAAATTATATGTGCGGTCAATTAATTAAACATATACATATTCAATACTTGGAGAATAATTTATTGATAATTTTGAAACAAATGTTTAATCATTATCTTATACAACTTGAAAACTTAAATTTATACAACATAATTAAACTATTCGAATCAGAATACGTAGAGACAATATGCACACATATTCCACGATGTCTTGATTTCATCTATATTTGTACACCGCGATTTACCACTTTCAACAAAATACTATCCTTACATTCAGAACTTTGTGTCCTGCGCAAAACATTTCTTTTAGAAATTCCTGTAGATATACCCTGCGATATGACAAATACTTCTTCAAATCTTAAAAATGATATAACTTCATTGAGTAGACCTTTTTCGGGAAATAAGGCAATTCCAATAAACACTGAATATCATACAGCAAAAGATGATGGGTCATTTGTGAAAAAAATATTCGAAATTGTAAATAAAATTGATAAAACAATTATGATTTCAGTCGGTGATTGGACAGATAAATTAATTTTATTGGATTACTATGATTCAAATAATTTAGAAGTTTTTCCGAAACAGGAAGAATCCTCATTATTTACTTACGATATAAATGATAAAACTATTCGAGAACTTAATCAAATGTTAAAGTCTATAATTTGTTATCGTAGTCAGAAGTTTTTAAAAGAAGATAATGGAAATAATGCAATCACAATATTTGAAGAAAACTACGAAAATCACAAAATTTTGGTCAGCTTATTAAAAGAGTTATTACGTAACGTTTTGCATGGATTTAAATATCATTTTAAAATGGGAGTTTCAGACGGTGCCAAAAACGATGCTGAAAATAAATACAAAAGTAAAAGTATCAACTATGATACGATGAGAAGTATCTTAAAGATCGATATGCTCCAAGAAGTTTGTCAACAAATTCCAATAATTCTGTATTATTTGGCTAGTAATAAAATCATCGATGAAAGTTCATTTAGTTTGTATTATACAATGTGCAGTGATTGGATTTACTTTTTAACCCTCCGGTGTGAATGTGGTATAAACGAACATGAGGAAATATTGTACGATCTGCAATGTGTCAAAAAGTCGGTAGAAGAAAAATTATTGTTAAATCACTATATGGTATTTCGAACGACGGAAAATAATGATTTCATCTTCAAAAATGGTATGCCAGAAATACAAGATATGAAGTTGATAATTCAAAGTATTTATAATCAATTAAACAGGTTTTATAAGGATAGGAGCATTTTTTTGTGGCCTACATTTAATTGGTTAATTGGAATACACATATTTACTGAATCTTTTCCTTCTGATAGTATGAATGAAATAAAACAACAGATAGTAAGACTTGGCAATGAAGGTATAGTTTTATTAGAGATTTACAATCAGCTATTACCTTGGAATTTAAATATAAAATCAATTTTTGGTTTTCATAAACTTACTGAAAGGTACATTTTTGATAATATATTCCAATACGTTTGGCGTCAAGCGAAAATAATTAAATATTACTTTGAACACTTTGATGTAAAGTATGACAACTACGAAGTATTCGAGCGACTAAAAAAATCCACCCTGTTGTATAGATCGGGATTGGAAAAAATTAATGACGGAAAATTTACTGTTCCATGTGGCATTAAATTTATCATCGATGCCATTGAAAATATTGGTAAAGAAACTGTCAATAATATTTCCATTGCTTTAGACCATTCATCAAATCGTGAAAAAAATTGGATTTTTGAAGAGATTTCAGTTCATAATAAGTCAGATTTGTTAGCTCATTTAAACAAAATCTTCTTATTAAACTGTTACAATGCTTTGGAATATATCAATACGTATATTTTGATTTTAAATAAATTAAATGTAAAAAGTAAAAATATCGATACGATTAATTATCAAAAAATCTGTGAGAACCAAGATTTGGGGAATGTATTTGTAGTTAGTCAAGGCCAGACTCGTAAATATTCTGAAAGTCATGATGAAGATGACGCATCACAAGAAAAACTAAAACAGTTAAGAACTATTTAGGAATCCGCCATTATTAAATTATTATTTTTTATTATTTGAATAAGTGAGTATAAATAATTAAGTCTTCTTTAAATATACAATAAAAAATTGTTAGAATAAATTTTTAATTCCGAAAAATTATGATTAAATGTTTAATAATATATTATACTATTTTCTCAAATTATAATTTCATGTTTATAATATAAAAGCGTCATATTCAGAGTTGTCAAAATAAATAAATTGCAGGAAATCTACTTTAAATGTTACAGTAATTTAAATGTAATTCATAAAATATTTTTAATATTGGTGTATGTGTTGGATCTTATGTTAAATGCGTATTATTGTAATTAAAATTCTGCTTTTGACGTTTAAAAAATATATATTTAACTACTAAATTTCATATTTGTCGGAATCCTATGTAATCATAAATATTAATATATCATTAGTTATTACCTATTGGCCCATTGGTTGTTATATTAGTTTTGCAATTTTATGTCGGATTCGTAAAAGATTTCATTTATATGTCCAACTCTAAAACAACTGATGATTCATTTTATTATGCAATGTATATTGTACGTTATATATAGCCTTAAAAATTCTTAAGTTTAATGTAAAATAATGGATAAATTCCTATACATTTTTAAAATATTTTTAAATCGCTATCTAGTAATTATTATTATTATTTGTGTTTAGAACGATGATAATAATATGATTTTCTGACTTTTGATTTTATATCTTATTAAATTATTCACGATAAAATAGGCACCGACGCCGACGTCGTGAATAATTTAGGGTACGTTCTACCATGTCCAAGAGACGACGCACTCCGACTCCATCAGTAACATCCAGAAAATCCAGCAACATCCAGCAATGTCGCAATCTAAATCGGCTTAAATATTTAAAAAATTTCACGATGAGCGAGCAAATGACATCACTTACGGTTAACCATGGGCTATTTAAAGGGCAATAAACGAGATTTATAAATGAACGCTAAATATTGTTCAATCATATACTTAGTCTTTTTTACTTTTATTCTAAATCGACCACTGTTTAGGTGCGCAACAATGATCACGTTACAATGTATGATAATAACTAGACTTTGTCTAGATGAAGCCCCAGGTGCCGTTTCTAGTTACATCAAGAAATCGACTGGTGTGTTGGTCATCTTACCATCGTTGGAATGACAGTTACAGGCGGTCTGAATTTTTGTCATTTTGAGTCTCAGTTTGATAAACAAAAAGTTGGTATTATTTGGGTCTTAGTCTAGTCGTCTAGTCGTCAGAAGATTCATGTGGAATCCTTAGATTATATACGAGTATGACCGATTCCATTGTTCATGTCTAAATCCTTAAATAAATTAATCAACTTGTTTGAGTGCTAGCTACTTAATTACATTTTTTTCTAGAAATAACAAAAAAAAAAAAATTTAACTGATTTTATACAAGACAAGTTTCGATAAAAGTTTGTTCTGCTGTCCAACATGTCTCGTTTAGAGCTGGAAAAATTATACATGAGACATGACATATAAGCAAATATAACTATGAACATATGCATACAACTTGAAAAGTTTTAAAATCCATGATATCGTATGGCTTCCAAGGAAAACAAATGTGCTTTTTTTCATATTTGGTAAAGAAACACACGGCAGCCTTTATGAATTTCATAATATAAATACTATATGTTCTAATTCAAGTGTTCTTCAAATGGATACTTTAGTAAATAACATATCAATTCGTAAAAATTGTCGATTGAATTGAACATTTTATTAATCTTCTCTGAGTACTTGTTCAGTCAGGAAGTGGTATACTTTGACACTTTAAAATGTATTTAATTAAAATTTTAGTTATTCAAGTAATACAGTTACTCGTACGTAGTGCGCCAGAACAGCCGGTAAGTAAAACTAATAATGATGGTCCTGAAAGTGAAAAAATTAATATGGCTTTGGAAAAAGAGCTGATTGATACCGTAATCGAATATTACAATCGCATTGATAAAAATGACTTATTACCTATTGATGATTCAATGCCGAACTATATGTGCGATCAATTAATTAACCATATACAAATTCAGTACTTGGAGAATAATTTATTGATAATTTTGAAACAAATGTTTAATCATTATCTTATACAACTTGAAAACATAAATTTACAGAACATAATAAAACTATTAAAATCAGACTACGTAGAAACGATATGCTCATATTTTCCGCGGTGTATAGATTTCCTTTATATTTGTTCACCAACATTTATCAACTTGTCTGAAATACTTTCATTACATTCGGACCTTTGTGTCCTGCGCACACCATTCCTTACAGAAAATGATCCTCTGGAGAAGCTCAGCGATATGATACAATCTTCAACAAATATTGCAGAAAGAAGTATTATTTCGTTAGACAAATCTTTTTTAAAGAAAAAGCCATATAAAATACACACTGAATGTCTAACATCAAAAGGTGATGGGTCATTTGTGAAAAAAATTTTCGAAATCGTTAATAAAATCGATAAAACAGATATGATATCCGGTGGTGATTGGGAAGATAAATCAATTTTGAAGGATTATTTTAATCCAGATGATCAAGAAATTAATCTTCATAAGTCTGTATTATTTGTGTACGACGCTAATAATACTGAACTTCAAACACTTAATCAAGAGTTAACTAAAATCATTATTAACCAAGGCCCGACGTTTTCAAAAAACATTAATACAAATTATTTACGAGAATCTAATAAAAACAGCATATATCACATATACTTGGTTGGTTTGTTAAATGATGTATTACTAAACGTTGTATGGGTAATTGTATATCATTTTAGAGAGAAAGTTTTCAGCCATCTCCAAAACGATATTGTAAATGAAAACCAAAGTAGTAGTATCGACTTTAATACAATGAATAATATGTTATCGATCGATATGCTTCAAAGAATTTGTAACCAAGTTCCATTAATTCTGTATTATTTAAGTAGCAATGAAATCATCTATAACAGTTTGTTATTATTCAGTTCATATTTAACATTGTGCAGTGATTGGATTTACTTTTTAACCATCCGGTGTCAGTGTGATAAAAACAAGAATGGGGAGATGTTGTATAATCGGCAATGTGTCAAACAGTCGGTAGAAGAAAAAATTCTATTGAATTACTTTATGGTAATGCGAAAAACGGAATATGATGATAACATGTTCAACAATGGTTTTCCAGAAATGCAATCAGTGGAATCGATTATACTAAGTATCTATAATGAATTGGACAGGTTTTACGCGTCAAAGGACATTTTTGTGTGGACTAAATTTGATTGGTTAGTTGGAACACACATATTTACTGAATCTTCAAATTCTGATGATATGAATGAAATGAAGAGACAGATATTTAAACTTAATGGTGTGAATTTATCAATATTAGAGGTGTACAATCAGCTATTACCTTGGAATTTAAATATAAATACAGTTATAGATTTTAATAAACTTACAGGATGCAATCTTTTCGATAATATATTCCAATACGTTTTGCGTCAAGCGAAAATAATTGAATATTACTTTGATAACACGAACGTAGAGTATGTCGACGACAAAGTATTCGGGAGACTGAAAAATTCTACCCAATGGTATAGATTGGGAACATCAGAATTGGAAAAAATTATAATAACAATTAACAAAGATTTTGCTGTTCCGGAATACATTAAAGGTATAATCGAAGCAATTGAAAATGTCGGTAGAAAAACTATTAATGGTATTTCCGAAGCATTAAAACTTACTTCAAGTTTTGGAAAAAATTGGATTGATGTAACTCATTTAAATTATGATGGAACTTCAGATTTATTAACTCATTTAAATGAAGCTTTCTTATTAAACTGTATTAATGCTTTAAAATATGTCAATGCGTATATTTCAATTATAAATAAATTAAAAATAAAAAAAAAAGAAATGAACACGTATGATCCTCATAAACTCTGTAAGAACCATGATTTGGGGAATGTATTTGTAGTTAGTCAAGGCCAGACTCGTAAATATTCTGAAACTCATGATGAAGATGACGCATCACAAGGAAAATCAAAACATTTAAAAACTGCATAGGAACACTTTACATTATTTTGCTTTAAATAATATATAATATATTGTATATGGCAAATGCCATAGTATATCTATTGTTTTATTAAACTCCAATAAGAACGGTAGGCGTTCTTAACACCTTGTTATCATTTTATGTTATTTATTTTTTGAACAAGTGTGTGTAAATGTTTCAATTTTTACCGTAAATAAACATTAAACAATTAGTAAGATCAATTTTCAATTCCAGAGAAGTTAATTTATAATTTTAATAATATGTTATAATATCTCCTCAAATTATAATTTAATATTTATAGCATACAAGCACTAAGCTTAAAGTTGTCAAAATAAATTAATAGCAAGAAACCTATATTAAATTTTATAGTTATTTAAATATAATTTGTAAAATATCTTTAATTTGGAGTTTGATCTTATATTAAATACGTATTATTATTTTACTTGTAATTTCTGTCCGGTGTTTGTGGTTTTAAAAATAAATAGAAAAAGAAAAATTGATTGATTATAATTTCATTTCATATTTGTTGGAATCCTAAATAAATTTTCAGATAATTCAATTTCACGCACCTTCTTAAGATACACTCAAATTCTTCAAAAATCACAAAAGATGTACTCGTACCTATCAAAGCAGGGGATTCAATTGGCA
>JAIPRK010001916.1:8402-26337 GCA_025469195.1 Chaitophorus viminalis
GCTTTTTTGTCAAATATACTTCCAATTTTACTTTTTGTCAAATTGCTACTGGTTAGACGTTTTGGAGATAATCTAGTAATTTGTATTATTATTTTAGTTTTGAAATTTTAATTTATTAAACAAATGAACATTCAATGTCTACGATCTATGTATGAGCCATATTCATATTTTACATATTTTAGCTGTATTATATTGAATATTTTAGTATTTGTTTTTTAACTTCATAAACCTCAGTGCTCAACTGTATAGTTGTCATAATTGGTAATATTTTCATCTTTTTAAGCAGACACATTATATTAGGTTGGCAGAGGAAGTTGTTGAATCTTCTTAAAACCATACATTTTTAGAGAACATAGTATTTGATAAGTTTTTGATCTTACACTTAGGATAACATAAATTTATTCTACTTAATTTAATTTAAAAAAAAATTAATTATTATTATTTAATTATTTGTTATAGCTGCTTTAATCCAACAGTCTACCACTGTGAAGAACAAGGATATCCGTAAGTTCTTGGATGGTCTGTATGTATCTGAAAAGACAACAGTTGTACAAGAGGAATAAAACTTGATTATTTCATACGTTTTAATTGTGTTTTAATTTATTTAAACAATTCCTTTTAAAGTTGGTATACACCAATTTATTATTAGTTCTTGAAACTTCCGAATTAATAGTGTATCTTAGTTTCTTTTCATCTGTCCATCATAATTTATAAAAAAAATTGCCTTTATTACCTATGAATTTATACCTTTTAGTTTCTCCATAAATTCTCACTGGCATAAATGTTTTTTGTGAATTAAATATAAAAAAAAAATCAAAGTTAATAAAACCTTCAAGTTGGTTAGTCAAATTATTCAGAAAATAAAGTAAAGTGGTGTTTTTTAATTTATGAACAAGTTATCTAAAATATAAAAAAATATTCATTTATGTTACCATTACCTTTAATGTAGGTAATGAATGACTGCGATGTCATTTATTCTGCTGCACACAATTTATTATAGGAAATCTGTGTAATTTTATAATTGAACGATACATTTAGTCAATGCTATTTTTTGGTGTTTGTTAATCTGATTATTGGTTTGTGTTCATGTACTAATTCATATCTTTTATCTCAAATTAAAATTTAAAATGCATTGTATAATACACTTTAAGTCTGTTGGATTGACTTGTGTACAAATTGTGATGAATTCTGTATTTTGTAGATCAAGTTTATAAAAACTGAATTAAATACGGATGAGACATAAGTTGTGCATGAAATCTCAAAATGTTAAACAAAATCTTTTAATTTTCTTATTCACTGTTTATATTGATTTCTAGACAAATAAAATATTTCCTACTAAATGATCTCACACACAGCTGCGGTAATCGATACGGTATCACGTACTGCAGTAGTGTGTAAGAATCTTAACACTATAAATTATAGTCATTGTCTAACTGAATTAGCAATTTTTATTCAAGATTGTCATTATTGATGGTAACATACTTGCTACTTATGAATATGTATTATTTTTTTTAATTCATTGTGTATTCTACAGATGTGCAAGTTGTTTAAAATATTGAATTGATATTTTAACTATATTAATAACACTGAAAGAATTAGTCTGGATGTTGTACAAACTTATGTAACCAGTACATCTTGGTAATATGTCATATGTTATCTATCTTAGTGTACCATGACAAAAATAAGTACAATATAATTCAACTTTTTGATAATGACATTGCCTATAACCAGTATAACCTTAAAATGCACTACTGAGTTATGGCTACTATTGAAAACTATAATTAAGAATTTATTTAAGTTGAATATTAAGCTAACTTGAAAATAACTACTAGCACGATTCTTACAATGTCCGGTTAAGACTAACCGGTAGAATTCTGTCGGTTAACACATGATAAATTCTTCCGGTTAGCATTATTAGGCACTAACCGAACATTGTAAGAACGGCCCTTTGTCTGAAAAGATATTAATATCTTACTAATGTGTATTCCTCTTTCCGTGTTTCTTAACACTTCAAATTTTTATCCAGACCATTAATTTGCTGCAACAGAAATGTAGTTATGGCTTTGGATAATATAATAGAGATTTTTTATAGGTATATAGAAAAATCAGTACATTATGTATTGCTCCTGTAATGATAAATATTGACATAATTGGTCTATTATACTCTTTATAGTGAATTCAGTGTAAATTTATATGACACAAAGACTAATTTTCCAAGTATAACTGTTGATTAATTTATTGGTTTGTATATTATGCGTAGATTAATTAATTTAATGCTTTATTATGTTAAACCTAGTTGATTTTGGAAATATTGTGAATCGAAGTTCACCTATTTCCAGGTAATTTATAAAATTCTAAATTACTTCATCAAGTATACCTAATAAGTTTCTTTTAAACTATTTTCGTATTTTTTGAAATTTTCTAAGAATTCAAATTTGCCCATATTATATTTGTTAAGTTGTTCAATTCTTTGAAGTTAATTAAACTTTAATTACATTATCAGAAGAGTTTTTCAGAGAGTACCTAACCACTTAATTTATTAAATATAACTTTTCATACAAATTAAAATGTATGTTTTCACAAAACTAATTTATATGAGAAGTGTTTAATATATTTTTAACAGTAATAATATTAACATTTGATTAACAGTATTCTAATTGTTTCTTTTATTAATATTTATAAGTATAATTGATCAAGATATATTCAGATGGATTAAGTATTCAAGTATTGTAATCCATATTTCAATTTTTTAACTTATTTTAGTAAAATACTTAATTAAATTATTGTTTGCAATTGCAAAGTATAAATTAGATTTTGAAGTACCTATAATTTTAAAATGTAACTTGTTTGCTTTTATTTGTGCATTCTTCAAATGATTTTTATTATTAAATTTAATTTGTTACCTGCCTGTTGATTTTATGTTATTGTCTTTAATTCTAATTTGGAATGCTCTAGTGCTCAACAATATCATAACTTAACTTATTCAATAATATTTCAATCAATAGCAAAATAAATGCATTCTTAGTTAGAAGAATTATTTAATAATTTTAATCATTGATATTCAGTGGTAATGTTAATAAATAATAATATATAATTAGGATGTGTATTTTTTAAGATAATTTAATACATTATGAAATGTAAGTATATTTTTATTGCTGAATTCCATGAACTGTTTGCTCAGACGATCTGAGAGTTTTATTTACTTATTGAATTTTATAATATGAAATAATATTATTCTCCAAATCAATTTACTATTTTATTTTACATTGACATTGAACTATCATTACTATTTAATAATTAGGTACCACTAATAATCAGTGGTGTAATGAATAAGTTTTTAATATGCCCAGGCGTCGTGTTTGAAATGTGGTTTTTACAGGCACTTCACAGATTTCGCAATTATTTATTGTTAAATGATGATTGGTTACTAAAATAAACGCATATATTATAATCTCAAAATGCCAAAACAAACTTTTATAAGTACACCATATAAAATATTAGGTATATGACTTAAATTATTTCATTACTTTAATACATTTTCTCTTTGCAACATCTAGTTGGTATTTGATTTGTTTCACCAATAATTAGTAAATTACTATTATGAATGACCCAGTGCTCAGATTTGTGTACAACATTTTTTAAAGGGTAAAAACCATTATGTTGATCAAACAATCGTTTCAATTAATAGAAAATTTCAACAATTAGCTCATCATTTAAATAATTTTGGTTTTCTTAATAATACACATACATATTAAGTCCATCGTAGAATTACGAAAAAATTGTATGAATTTTAAGTATTACTGACGGAATAGTCAAGACATGTATGGGGTATGAATTTGTTTAATGAAATAAAAATAAATGTATGAAACAGATCAATTAACCAATCTATAAGGATTGTAAAAAAAATAAAAATAAAAATTACAACATTTTCGGAAAGGCCTCGCAAGTTCTAAGAGCAGCCTTGATAACCTTATACAGTATTGGAATGTTATGGTGAATAGTATGAAAAGTATTTTATTTTATTTTTTATGTATTTTTACGCACATTGACATTGTATTATAATAATTATTCATATTCAAATAAATGATTAGATGTAAATATGTATAATCGCAGTTAGGACGCAAGATATGTGTGTCTGCACTTCTGCAGTGCTTAGCCGTGATATCATGATTCAATAACTATACGTATACGAACTAATACATTTTTTAATAAGTACACAATATTACGATACTGATGGAAAATACAAATTATAAATTATATAGGTAATACAAAATAACAAATAGGTAACGTTAAAAATATTTATGAAATAATACAGGTCGAAAACAGTTGTACAAAAAATTAAATTAAAATATTAAATTAATGAATGTTTGTCATGGTCATCCCGTTGCTGGGAATGTGTCATTTATACAGGTGTATTGATGAAACTCTCGTTTATTCGTCCGTTTTGTTCGAGATCTTGCATGACAAACGAACCGTTCGTATGCGATTCTTCCACGGGTACAGTTTTATTCACACCGTCGCTCTGTGAACAAAACAAAAATAAAAATTTAATACTCCGAGCATGCGTTTGAAAAATAAATACATAAAAAATGTAGGTAATAGGTACATGTGAATAAATATGTCTATCAATCTAACATCACACTTGCACACGAGTATATTATATTATTATTATAATAATTGTCGTGTCGGACTTTGATTTAGTATATACTTAATGTCAGATTTCATGTTTTCACAATTCTTAAATAAAAAATCTACATTGATGATTGATATATGTTATATGCATTCATTTAAATCGATTTCAGAAGCAACAGTTGTTTGCCAAAGAAAAACATTTTACTCGTTTCTCCCAAACTAGGTATAGCACATACTTAGGTATAATACTTAATACTTATATGTTATAACTTAGGCATAACTACATATTTTCGGAAATATATTGAAATACCTATGACTAATAAAATTTATGAAGATGCCTAAACATTTTTTTTATCACCATTAGTGGCGCTTGTACTTTTTACTAATTGTTATTTTTCGAGATTTCGCATAGGTAGTAGGTACAGGTTGAAACCTGCATAGGTTTGGTCAGGAATTCATCAAGTCGGAGAGAAAATCCAAAAATAATACTAATCAGATAAATAAAGTAACGCAACATTCACGTAAGAATTGTTAAACGTATAATAATATATTCTCGTTTCCGGACTCTCATCCAAGGGTACGCCTCTACAGTTTTGGGTTTCAGAATATTCCGATTAGCTCCATAGTTTTGATCGCGACAGGAAAACAAAACCTTTTTTTATCGAGACAACGGCCACTTAAGACTGTATAGACAACTATTTGTGGTTTTTAAGTTTTTATTAAGTTTGGCGTACATACGTTTGTCTCAATCTCAACTCTCATGGAACTCAACATGGAAATAGCTCGTGTTCATGTTGTCGTTCTTGAAAACAATCATTTATTATCAGGTCGTTTATTTTGATTTAAATCGTGTTATTTGTTACAAGTGCTTTTGTACCCTTTTGTACCCTGTCGAGCGGTTACTATTTGCATGCGATAGAGTTTATTGAACGTCACTTATACATATCAACGAAAAAAAAAAAAAAAACTATGTCGAATAGATAAAACCACACGGTGATGGCAATATGTCCTCGTTCGAAATGAAAATCCCAAACGCCGGCCTGGGAAAAATTAATCTCTATCGGGATCCGAACACACCGGCATGGAGCGTCTAAAAATACTTCGAAATCCGAACAACGCCCGCGACGAATAGGTCAGGCATACCTACGACGTACATTATTATGATGGGTAGGGCGGCGGCGTTTGTCGCACGAAATAGATACGCTTACGTTTTATTTTAATTGTACTTTACGCGTACCTACACACCGACGAGTACTCGAGTGAAAGCGCGTCGTTTAGAACTGTATATTACGTTTTCACACGGGTCAAAACACTCGAAACCATACGTTTTATGGGGTACTGCACGATTTTTATGTTTTATTTTTTTTCAATTTGCTTTTGTTTATCAAACAATTTTCAAAGGGACCGTCGTCGCGACAGTGATGGATTCAAAACCGCTCTCTGCCATTCCTAAATAAATAATTATTTTACCGCCTTTCATAAAACACGAACTTACACGAGTCGCACCATTTCCCCGACGACAGCAGTCCGCTCTTCTCAATTAAAAAATAAAAATATAATATATCACAGCAGTATAATATATGTACGTCTAGGCTGTGTTTGAATCTTTTCAATTATAGTTGAATGTGATTAAATGTTGCTCGTCCGAGTACAGTAAGTTTTAGCAAACTATTAACATTTTTCTAGGTGAGTATTAAAACATTGGAGGGATAATGTTCTCTCCTTATTTGTGCCACTAGACTCTCATATTGATGTTGCGTATTTCTGCTGATCAAAACATGTGTGATACAAAAACTGTTGTTACCTATTCCGGAAAAAATTGATTGGTAGGTATATATAAAAACTGTATCGAATCGATGGATGATTTTTGATTTTTTGTAAAATGTTAGCAGTAGCCAGTAGGCATGCGACGTGGAAATGAAATCAACGCACATTGTTACAAATTTTATTTTTATGTACTATACTTATCAGCTCGTTCTAAATATTTGAAATCTAATACGCATATCAGCTAATAGTATTTACGAGTGTCGAATGGCTTAAAGATACATGTTATTATTTGTAGGTCATTTATACATTTCGGTAGGTGTAAGAATATGTACATGCATAATGAATATTTATTTTCCCAGCAGTTTACTTATACTTAGTTATACTACTTATACTAGTTCATTTATACTTTTTGAATAATAACAAATATTTAAAATCGTTTGAGGATAAATTGTTATTTTGCGCAATTTCGTATAAATTTAAATTTTTGAAGTCCATAAAACTTTTTTCTGAAAGTACAATTGAAATTTTTTTTATAGTTATTTGAAGAAAAACTTATGGATAACTTTGTGTTAAAATGTTAAACCTCAAGTATAAATATCAAAAACTTTATTAATTTTCAACTACAAAATAACTTGCAAATTATCGCGGTTTTGACATATTTCATAAAAGTTTGAACATTAGAGACTTATTATTAGAGAAATTATTGGACAGCCAAATTTTTTTTAATTTAAATAAAAAAATACTTAGAAAAATCGAAAATTTCTATTGTTTATAAATGGGGGAAAAAAGTCAAAATACTTTGAAAACTTAACCATACATCAAGAAAACGTTATTATAAACATTTGATGAAAATTATATAAATAAGTATTTTTGATTTTTAGTTTTTCAGTTAGAGCATTTTAAAATAATTATTTTGTTAAAAAGTGATTTTGCGTAAAAATTTCCGTTTTTCCGTAATTTTTTTATGATTTTTCCCGACGCTTTTGAAAAGTATTAAAAGTGTTTAACTTTTGACTTGCCCAAATACCATATACATTCAATTTCCTTTCAGTTAATTGTCTTATACGGAGACCGAAGCATTTTTACTGTTCCAAAAGGTGTCGTCAGACACAATAATAAGAAAATGAAAAAACACACATCATTGTAAAATCAATACATTTATCACTCCGTTCAGAATCTAAAATGTATTTTTGAGAAAAATATGGAACTTAATTTTTTTTTTCTAATATGTACATGTGCTCTGATAAATGATTAAATGTCTATGAAATACTGATACATTAGTCCTTGTTTACATTAATTTTTAATTTGTACTGTCCGTTTACATGCGGGAAATGATCAAACGTTGCCGTCAAGTTTGCAGAGCTCAGTACTAATGGATTATAAGCATACATTTTTCGGGCAATCAACTTTGCTCTTAGCATAAAAATATAATATATTCAGTAGGCTTTTATATCGATATACTTTGGTCTTATCATTTTTTAAATGGCGAAGGTTGAAGGCTGATTTATTTTAAATTGCATTCAAATAGTTATGTTTTAAAAGGCGGAAGATTAGTTCGCATTAATTAGAGAATTACAATTATTATTATTATTTATACCAGCAGCTTGAAATTATATCAAAAGTAAGTGGTACCAGTTTGTTGATATTACGTACCTACGTTGATTTATATAAACTTCGAGTTCAATAAAACCGTAAAGGTATAAATAATAATTATGATAAACCGATACACGTGTACTGTTAGGTAGTATTTTGTACTGAGGGCATTTTTTCGTGTTGCCAACTTTTTGTTATATTATTCAAAATATTTTTTCTACATTTTGTTTTTGTAGCATTTAATTTGATAGGTAAATTAACGGTACCTACCTAATTATGACGGTGCACATTTTCGTTAAACATTGAAAATGCAATAAAGATAATTTCAGAGAACTTTATCGTCTTTGAGACTAATCACTAATTAAACCCCTATATAATTTTCTATCACACTTCTGATCAGATATACCTACATAATAATATAATGTGATATTCCATCACGATCACGCAGACACCGCATTCAACAATTTGCATATATACACTACATAATAGACTAGAAAAATTTAATTAGTTTTAACATTTCTAAGTCGTGAACATTTTATGTTTACATAATGTTTTTCAGAATAAGATTAGATAAATCATTAGGTATAGTTTTAGTTGTAGTAGTCTTCAATAATCTACATAATAATAATATTGTGTCGGCCATCAGATCAAAACATATGAAATCGCATATAGGTTATTATCTGGATGAAGGGCATTTGGGAGCATTTGTAGAGCAGAGCACACACACATGACACATACTACACGTCATACAATCATAATAAACTAATAATATACTATAGTCATTTACAATGTATTTAACTATACTAGTACCTATACTACATCATGTATAATATTTAAATTTATCAGTACATTTTATTATTCAATATTTTTAATTTTCATAAAGACTGTTACACGGATATTTGCTGTTATCATTAGTTATTGGGACTCGTATCGACGAATTATAATATCAAGTTGGTACCATATTGAATCCAATAATGTTGAAATAATTAAGATACAGAAATCGTATGGTCGAATACAAAGCATTGTAATTGTACCTACTATTCGGGTGGTTAAACAAACAGTAAATACTATATAATAGATACCAACATAGAACATGCATACAATTAACGTGTAGTTTACCTGTTAAGCATTTTCTCAATAAAATAAATAAATGAGTTATTTTAAGCTAACACAGTGAAAACTATCTAAAGCGGACCCTGAATAAAACGGAAAACTATCCAATACGGAATTTTTCTATGATCCCGGCACGCTCCTACAGTTTTATATAGACGCTGAACCTCAATAAAACGGAACCTTCATAACGTGGAAACGGAAAGATTTTTTAAGTCTCATGCAAGTAAAAACCTTGCATAAACCGGAAAAATGTCACGCACGTGTCAAACCTAAACCAAAAATAAGGTATAAAATATAAATATCCCGATATGCGTATGTATAATGTATATCGTTAAATAGCGATAGATAAAGAAGATAAAATTGTTCTATGTTAATGATTATTTGATGATTGATACAAATTTGTTAACGGAGAGCCAAGAAATACATTCACAAAATGATTGTGAAAGTAATTCATTTGGCGACGAAGAAGAGGTAATGCATGAAGAAGTCACATCGATAAATACATTACAAAGAAGCATTAATTGCAATCCAAAATCTACATAGGTTTGTTATTGATCAACAAGATGATGAACATCTTCAAATAGTTTCATCGATCAAACAACAAACAGAAGAAAAAATAGCAGCAACAGTGACAAAACAAAAAACTTCATTTTTGGAAATTCTAAATGTTTATAGGTTATATTTAATTGCCTTAGTATTTAATAAAAAACCTATACTTCAATTTAAATTTAATAAATTATAAATCCTTATTTTAGTTTAATTTTAATGAATTATATTATTGAAAACAATAATTTGAAAATTTATTCTTCAGCATTTCTTATTTATTTGAATTAAATAATCTGGAATTTTTCCGTTTTATTGAATAAAGCGAAAAACTGCTTAAAGTGGAATTTTTTGTTGGTCCCATGCGATTCCGCTTAACGCTTTAGACAGTTTTCATTGTAATATACTATGCGGTGGACGTACAATGGAAGCTCATGTGTTATATAGTAACTTCAAATATAAAATAAATAAATAAAATCATAATTTATATTGTTAAAATATCTGCATATGATTTTCCTTTATAACATTTTGGTATTTTTCTCGACCTTATACGGGTGTTAAAGAATGCGTGCATAATAATATACAGTCAAGGTTTCTCTATTTATTTTCTTGATTTATAAAAGATGGGATTTACTCAATCATTATTTTGAAAAGTATTTCAATTTTTTGAGTCGGGATGTCAAAAATATAAAAAATATTTGTTTATAAATTATTCATGTGTCGTCATTGAATCATATCTATATATATTCAGATATTCCGACGTTCTCTATTAAAAAAAAAAACCCATTCATAATATAATATGAATAACAGAATGTATTAATAAAATATAAGTTTATACAAGTAGATGATAATGAATAATTATTTTTGTATACCAAACTAGGTGTACAATTATGAAAGTTTTGCGAACGCCTTAAATTTTTGGGCAGCAAATTATAAGTAAATGAATATAATATTTTGTTTATTGTTTTAGACTTTTATTGTTTTAACTTCTTATAATTTATAAATTCATTTTAGTAATTTACTAAATGTCTACAAATCTATAATAAATAATAATGATATTGTTCTTACCTGATCTAATTCGTCTTTGGATAAATGTTGAACAATGGCCACAGTATAACAATCACCGATCAAATTGTTCATAGTTCTAAACCTATCCCTGTTTTGCGATAAAATAATTATAAAATTATTTCAAATAATTTTCAGGTTATTAAATAAATTAATATATTATAGAAAATGCATATTTAAACTTACACAAGCCAATCGACGGCAAACAGTAAAGACACGTCTTCAGTTGGTATGTTTATCACACTACACAGCATTATGACTAAGACAATAGCTGCTGACGGAATAGCTGCCGAAGACATGCTGGCCGCTGTGCAAGCTAATCTGATGAAAATAGCATGTAACAGGTATTATTACTTGACTCTTGTAGGATACAGTCGTACGCATTCTGTTTTAAGGATTAAGTACGACCACCCTGCTCTGTGAGTAAGGTTATTTGTGTAACTGCTCAGTTCGTCTCACGTGTTAATAGAATTTCTGGAAGTGTTGATTTTCATATTTTGGTATGTGGTGTATTAATTATACATTAATCATTATAGACCCGAGGTCCCTGTGATAAATAAATACCGACCATTTTTCAAAATACTTATTCTTTCGTAATTATAAAAGTACCAATACTCTACGTAAAATGTGTGTTATTTTATAAAATCTTAAAATGAGTCATAATAACCATGAAAACTCTGTACTAGCCATTTTATAGTGTTTGATTATTATATACCTAATATAATTATTATGATGATTGCATTATAGAAGCACCGTGTGCTGTGTGTAATTCATTTTTAATTTCGGTATTAGCAATGAGTTTTGATGATTTTTAAAACAGAGTTCGATTTGTAATGTTTACAGAACACATATTGTGTAGTTAATATATTTTAGATTTGGGAATTTGGTGCATCTGCGCCGAAGTCGAACGAAACCATATATTATACGCGTGTAGTATTTATTAGATGTTGTATCCTTGGGACTGATGGAGCATGCAATATTATAAGTGTAAATTAATAAGGGTAGTACAACGAATTCCAGTAATCAAAATATATTTATACTGCTAAAATGTATATTTTAACTTTTAAGTTCTCTAGCGTTATAAAATATTGTACTTAAATTATTATTTTGACTATAGGTAAAAGTTTGTATTCGATTTTTTTTTAAAACCTAGTGTTGACATTGTTTATAATGTTATACTGAGCGGTTCATGAAAATGGGTAAAAACAAAAGGGCCAGTAATGAATGAGTGTCGAATTACGTGTAACTCAATATTCTATAACACAATAATAGGATAGGAAACTTTAATACCATACCCGATAGTAATTATTTCTCCAATGCCTAGTTGTAAGTTATTGATCTGTGCCAAGAATAAAAGTGCGACACTCAAGTACAGTGCGGAACCGTCCATGTTGATCGTACCGATTGGAAGGACAAAATTGGTAATTTTTGGATTCATCTTTAATTTTTCATCCAGTACCTTAAATGTTATTGGAAGAGATGCTGATCTAAAAATAAAGCGTTAAATTGTTAAGTAAATAAATAAATCATCAATTTATATATATATATATAAAATAACTTGTCCTGACTGACTGACTGATTCATCATCGCCTAGCCGGAACCGCTGAACGAATCGGGCTGAAATTGTGCATACAGATGGCTAATATGACGTAGGTATCCGCTAAGAAGATTTTTCGAAAATTTGCTTTAAGGGTCAATAGCAGAAGGCAGTTTGAGATCTGGACTTCAATGCATAATTTTTTTACTAACTGGTTACGAAGGTAATATTTTAAATTGATAAGTATAAACACCATAAAGTACCCATTAAATATTACGAGTAGCTATGAAAACCAAAATAACAATCAAATAACCAATATCGTAGACTAAGAAAGGATTTTTGAAAATTCGATAACAATAGGAAACATTATTTTGCCGGAAAAGCTATGAGTATAAAATTTAGTGCGTAATTACTAGTTACGTTTCATGATGTAGACACACACGATTAAGATAGGATTTTTACAATTTTACCTCTAACGGGGTTAAAATACAAAGGGTAAAAATAGAAAAAACACCCACACGGAATCGTTAAAGTTCTATGGGTATGTATTTATAATTCATATTACTGGTAAATTAAGCTTCGGGAAATATCCGGTAACGAAAGCTAGTTATCTATATGACAATAACACATAAAATATACTTATTGGACATTGAAAGTTAAACGTCACATTAATATTTAAAATAGTCACTGTTTAAATTTTATACAAAATCAATCACAAAAATTGAATGCTACTCTAGATTAATGCGAGATCATTATTTATTATCTTGTATCTAATGCTATATCAATATTATTGTGATATTGATATACCGAGATAAATCGGGTAGTGTAACACATAGGCCGATCGCACTCCAAAAGAGCAAAACTTCGTTAAACAAGTGTTAATAAAGAAGAAATAAGTCATAAGTGTCTAATACGGTTTTACCAAAAATTTAACATAGGAAATTACATTGCATGTGCACATTGATAAGACAAAGGCAAAACAAAACATTTTTGATTTGAACACAATCATTTGTGACTGATAACATCTGAAGTGCCTTAATTTTTCATTAGTCACCCTAAAATAAGAATTGTTTTTATACTGTTTTAATTTTTATATTTATTGAATTTTATTAAATTGTATCAATTTGAAAACTCAATTGTTTGTGGTAATGATCTATTAGTAAGTTTATTGGAAAAAAAGACCATCAATATTTATGGAAAGTATCAATATTAACACGGGTGTAATTTTTAAATTTACTTTAATTGCACATAATTCACATGATAAAGAAAATAGGTATTACATTATGAGTTATACGAGGTTTCTTATTTAATGTGGATGAACCCAATATTTTTTTTCGTCAGTTGAAATTTTGGTAACTAAAAAAACTGTTTGTTTATCTATTTTGTCTTATCTTGTTTTGACTTAACCAATTGATATTTTGCGCGTTTATAAAACAAATTATTTTTAGTAGATTAAAAAAAAAAATTACTAACACAATTTTGTTCTTTTGGTGTGCAATCGGTCTTAGTGTATAACAGTTGCAGATTTTCAAAATTTTCTTGGGGAGGGTTCTGAAAAATGATATGTGTCAAACACATAATTTATATTAAAAATTTTAAATATATAAGATTGAATCGGCGTCTGAGGAGGAATTTCAGACTCATGGACCCTTCTCCGTTAATCCACCATTGGTGTATAAGGTTCTGCATAATATGGATGTAGCGGATAACTATAAAATGCTATTAAAAATCTAGTTTTTAATTAAACATAACTGTTGTGCCAAATGATGATTTTCAAAAGCAGGCATATATTTTAATATCGAGTAAATACAAGTAGTTAATCATAAATAATAGGCATATCACGTTAAACGTTAGTTTTACTTGGAAGCTGTAGCGAATGCGGTTGCAAGTGCAGGACCCAAAGATAAGTAATACGACCACGGAGATTCTTTAATGATTATGAAATAAATGAGCTGCACAATGATGAGTTGATAAAAGAGAAATCCTCCAACAGTCGTCATGATGAATAAACTTAACTGAACCAGTGTGGTCGTGAGATCAACTATGGTGATCATCTTGCCGCATATGACGCTAGCCACGCCAATCGGCGTAAACCTATATGTATTAAATATATAATTATACAGTCACTTCATAAACACATTATTGCTGTGGAGGATATATAAGTATCACACATTGTAACATTATAGTTATAAGATCATTTTTTTGATCTCGGAAAATGTATATAGGTAGGTACTATTATTATTGTTTTAATAATTTATGATATACCTACCTAATTTGTTTTTACTAAAAAAGTATTTTACGAATTAAGTTTGAATTAAGTACTTACCAAATCACCCCAGTGAGTATCTTTTGCATTACTTCGTAGGTAACCGTGAAGAAGTCTAGAACAGGCCGCTTGCGTTCGCCCATAGTTCCCAGTATTGTCCCGAAGATTAGACAAAAAAATATAATACCCAATGTATTTGTACCATCCCTGTAATAGGTAAATATTATTAATGATAAAATATTATAACTAATAACTAAATATTTTAGAATCTAAATCGATCAAGGTTCTGATATGATAATTTTTAAAGTATCTACAAGTACATAAAACATTGATTGCTATATATTCAATAATATATGTAATTGAACTAATTTTTCATCTATATAACAGTAATATTACTTGTATTTAACGACTTTTTTTAATATTTGCGTGTTATTTGCACCCATAATGGTCTCATATTCTGTTAATGTCTGAAAATATTAATAATATATTAATACAAATCGACTATAAATTATAATCACTGGTTAGCTGACTAATATTCATAAGTATAAAATCAGATAAATATACATATATTAAATAATTGTATTGATAATGTAAATTGATTAAAGCATATTATAACCATAGGTTATAATATGTAGTCGCTATATGACTAAAATTGATATATTCTAAATAAAGTAATATCTTTCAAGTATGGATTATTTGAATGTTAGCATATATTAAATATAAGTAACAAATGATCAATTTCTTACCTGTTGAATCGTAGCTTGGAATAAATTTTCTGGCAGTAAATTCCTTAAAAATATAAATAAAATTCAGTAGAAAAAAAGCAGGGCAATTACTGGTTTCAAGTGTGTTGTTGTGCTAAACATATTTATTTGTATACATTACATTACACATCTGTATGTAATAAATAATAATAAATCATAGCATTCAAAAAATAATTATGACTGAAGGTATATGTGATATATAGACTTTCAATATGTTATTTAATATAAATTCAATTTATTTTTTATGTATTCAGTTAGATATTAATATAAATTATTGACTGAAACAATTTTATAACATGAGGTAAAATCAATTAAAACGATTGCATAAAGTTATGAAGTCATAAGGTCTAATAATTTATCTCATCAAAATAAACATGTTCTCTAGTAGAAAAACATAATTTCCATGTCTTTTTCTGTTTTTCCCTATCAAAAGGTTAAAAAGAAAATCTAACAATGATCTGATTAAAGAATTATTTATAACTAATTATTGTCTGTAAGTTGCAGTATGGTTAACTAAAATAAGTGTTAACAAAAGAAAAGAAAATTTTACAGTTGGTCTGTTCCTATTGTTCCTAGTTTACTAAATCGTAAAAATTGTATCTTAAAAAAATATTTTATTGTACATTTGTATCTTCATAATTATTGTACGGGTCTAGTTTCTAATAGCTGATTAAAAAAATATTTGGTAATAGATTTATTAACTAAACAAACATGTATAAATACTTGAATGTTAATAAAATTCTCATAATACATATTGTATGAATGTATGATATTAAATTAACATATAGTTTTTTAGATCGTGAACGTGAGAAATGTATCAACTATCATCATGTATAAATTATGTATTTAAGCATAAAGCGGTATAAATCAGTTTAAACATAATAATTTAATTAGATTTTATCACAGACCACAGCATATTGTAAATCGTGGTTTTTATAATTATGTTATATTTTTATGTGTTATATAAATTATATATTAAATTCGTGTAAAATTATAGTCATATTAGTACATTTTTGTTATAATTAGAGGCGCTTATTAGAACAGTTATGTTGTTATTTTATATTATTATCTATACCTAAAAGATCAACATTATTTCTATACCAAATTATTTATAATCATACGTTTAAATTTCTGATAAAGTTTTATTCAACTCCTGTTAAAATTATTTTTGATAGGTATAGTTTAAGTTTTAATAATTATGTTTAAAACTTTAATAAACTTAAAATAATTTTAGTTAAAATTTAATATTTTACTCACTTTCCCATATCTAGAAATCCATCAATAGCATTCATTTTCTTGGGTCCAGAAAATGATGTCATATTTTTTGGCCTCAAATCTGGACTTCCAGGATGAACAATCAGACCCAAAGTTAATCCCAGACAAACATTAAACACAGACGTAAGAACGAAATACACAATTGTTCGAACTGCAACGTTTCCGTTTTTACTAATATCTAAATTGGCAGCACCTGCAATTATTTTTGTGTTGAGAGTAAAAATTGATTTGACTGTCAAAATAATTAAATTTGTAGAATATAGTATATTGTCATGTTTAAAATTATTCACATGTATTTCTGATTCAATTAATATAAGCATAAATAAAAAAGTACCTAGTTAGGTAATCGAATTAGCTATTAGGTAGTAAGTAGGTAATATTCTAAATCAAACGATGGATAGATATTTTAGATTAAGATTATTTCATATATAATCATACGTATCTACATCTTAATTTTAATGTTTACAGAACTGAAAAATATTATCTGATAAAAACTATTAACTCTTTAGTAACATGTTTGATATCAAATAATAAAAATCATAGATTTGAACATAAAAATTGAGCAATTAAACTGAACACGCACTCTATATTATATGTTAACATAATGGTCTCAGACTCGAAGTATTTATAAATAAATATATTTATAAGGATGCTATAATATAAGATACATAACAAATATCAATAACATCCCTTTGTCATATTGATATAATATTATTTGAGTTTGTTGGTTTTGTTGACCGCATTTTATTGTTTGATGATTTATGCCAGCGTTCAACTATTGTTAACCTATTAGCACAACTTCAAATAAATATCAATAACAAAAAAATACAATATTTATATTAACTTTTCACTAGGTATTAAACTATTGGATATAATATGAAGCATTAGTGAATTATATTACGATTACAAATAGAGCCACAAGGGTTGTATACGATCTTTACGGTTAATAATAGTGTTTAAACTACAAAAGTACAAAGGCCAAACAGAAATAATTGTTGACATGGATATGATAAGAGAAAAATTAATGCTAACTCTTCTCTTATTTAATTAACACGCATCTCAATTATAAATTAAATTTTAAATTTAACGTAATTTTTATTTTATATAACTTTTTAAATTGTAACATCTTACAAAATCAAAACTCGATTAAAAATTAAAATATCATACAATTATTTTGTCATCATATTATGTTGTTCACCTTACGTATGATAATAGGTCCATTTATTCTAATATTAAAGTTAACAAAAAATTTGTACAGAATTGCTATGTTGTACCTATGTTTGTAAAACGGAGACGACAAGCAGGTGTGGCATCCCTTCAAAGATAAATTAATAAATAAAAAAACTATGTGTTCATTTAATAATATGTTCAATATATAGT
>JAIPRK010001916.1:26437-36477 GCA_025469195.1 Chaitophorus viminalis
TACAGAATTGCTATGTTGTACCTATGTTTGTAAAACGGAGACGACAAGCAGGTGTGGCATCCCTTCAAAGATAAATTAATAAATAAAAAAACTATGTGTTCATTTAATAATATGTTCAATATATAGTTATAATGTATTTAAAATATTTGAAGTTTTGAACTAATTTGAAATTTCGTTGTAAAAAACTTATTCTAAGTTCACATTATCAGTAAAAATACCTATATACACACACAAAAATAAAACAAATTGAAAAAAATACATGGTTGATATCAAACCTGCTATAATGTTATAATAACGCTAATTATCTTTTCAAATGATAAAAGTTAATTTAATTTCTTATGTATACATTTACTTAAGCTCATTTGGGTACGATTAAATTATATATAATATATTAATATACATCAATTATATTTCTAAAAATAATATAGGTACTTTTAACTCATTTAAAAAAATGGTGAATACTGAATAATAAATAAATTAATGAACTACAAATTCCACGTGATTCGTATTTCATTTCAATAGATGATAGTTATAAAGGACTTTAGTCTATAACATTATACTATAATCATAACTCCAAGTGTATAACTTCAACCTATAGCCGAAAAGTGATTTTAGAGAAAATATGATATAAGCTAGTACGTAATGGAATGTATAATGTAAGTCTGTATACACATATTATGTTATATGTATACATAGAAACATATACACGTATTATTATATTTACAAGATAATTTATTAAAGCAGTTATCTCCCTTTTTAGAAAATTTTCGAGTTTTAAAATTTGCTTTAATTCAATATTTGAGATACTAGAACATCATCTTGAGTAAATAAATACAATATTTATCCTATTTTATTTCAATGATTTTTTTTTTTAATGAAAAAATTTGCTTTAAAAAGTATGGTTTACAATAAAACTGTAATGCTTGTATATTTATAACTAAGTATTTTCATTAATAATTTAATACTATATTTGAGTGTTCATGAGCGTTTTTTTAAAAATTTTATATTTGCGTTGTTGTTTCTTAATCATGGTTACTTTCAAGAGTGTCCCAACTTTCAAAATATAATGCTTGCATTGAATACAGACGTAAGATGATGTGTTTGATGGAGGGTGGAATGAACAAAATGTGGACAATACACTTGTGAATTGGGGATTCAAAATGTTATCACAAGGTCATCCATAAGTTTTTCTTCCAATGGCTATAAAACAATTTATGTCGGACTTTCAGAAAATTTTTTTATGAACGTCTGAAATTTAAACTTTTACGAAATTGCATAAAATAACGATTAGTCCTTAAACAATTTTAAAAATTTGTTACTATTCAAAAAGTATAAGTCGTAGAAACTTAAAAATTTTACCAGTTGACATTTTCTTTATTGACATAATATTATAATTTAAATATGATATAATAATATATTATATATTATACCTACTCTAGATTAAAAAATCATCACCATTTAGAATCGTTTTTCATATTTAATACATCTATCATCATAATCATCTATCCTATGAGTGAGGTCTACTCCACCCCCTATTGTACAGCAGAGCGAGTACTCGTCTGGTTTTTTTTCTTAATTTGAAATATGTATAACGTACAAGGTTATAATATTTTTTATTGATTTGAACAGCGAGTCACTTAAATGAATCCTGTGTGGAATATGCCTTCATCACGTGTATATACTTCATTCGACATAATTATGTTTAATAAAAATTTCTAATGAAACTGGCGAAACCAACAGTCTTTATGATAAATGAGGCTTTTCAATTTGTGTTCTGAATATATGCTCAATACTGTGAATTTATGCTTACCAATAATTAAACATGATATGATAAATGGTAACACCATCAACTTTAGCGTCCTCAGGAAAAGTTCACCGGGATATGAAATTAACGTAATGGACTCACTGCTGAGATGCAACGGTCTTAATGTCAATCCTGAAATCAAATATTACGAAAAAATGATTAATTTGGGTTCGTGAAATGCATTGTAAAATAAGTTAACCATAGTTAACATGATAAATTATTTATTTTTTTTAATCTAAATGGTAAAAATTTGTTTTTACTATTATAGTATTCTAAGAATTTGAAACTCGTCATTTTACTGATTTAAATATTCAACACATAAAATAATTATAATCATTAATCATTAATTGGTATAAATGTTGTTAAAAAATTTGATTTTTATTGTTTTTTTCTATTTAATGGTCATAAATCAAGTAATTCATTTTATGAAAATTATATTCCACAAGGGTTAAATTTACAAATATGTCAACAAGACACTAGCTCAATGAAATTATAATTTTAAATATATAAATCTAATATTTATCAGGAACTTAATAAAAATGCGTTATTTGGTAATATGTTAAATGTTAATATGGCAGTTCTATATGACAGAAAGATGTTAAAATATATTTAATTGTATTTTTCGGTCTTATTTCTCCAAATAATAAGTGGTTTTTTATTAATAATTATACTTTTACATTTTAGATATTTATATTTTAAGTATATATTACGTTTATGCGTAAATAATCGCAGTATAATTATACTATGATACATCTTATTATTAAATCAATTTTAAAGGACCAAGGAGTAGTCTTTGTTTTTATTGCTCAAAGTTTTGAAGTAGAATTAAATTTTAAATACTATAATATATAACATTAAAAACTGTCCACTGCACTTAGTACCAATCTAAAGAAAATTAGAAAGGTATACAATGCGTGGGTAATAAAAATACAAATACTTTCTCCACCTTAATTTTTCTCTATGAGCTTATTCTATAAGTCTATAAGAATTTATAATAAAATAGTTTTTGTTTCAATACTATAAATATACTTAAATATGTGGTAAATTATTATTTTAAAAAATATATTCGATAAATAATATAAGAGAGAACTGACCGAAATACAAGTTTAAGTATTTAGTTTTACATAATATAGCAAAAACTGTATAAGAGTTATTAAACACTTATTTTAAAAATTTACGAGTTCTAACTATTTCTTTGATAACAATAAACGATTTATGATTTATTTTGAAGATGTTTGTAGTAAAATATTACTTGGTTGCTTCATACTTATAGTGACCACATGTGTTTCTTTGTTTTTTTTTTTAGAGTTCATCAATGACCTTCAGTGATTTCAAGGTCTTGCATTTCGGTGCATTTGCATTCCCTTTAATTTATGGTATTCATATTTTAATATATTATGTATTATATAGGTATGCTACGTAAATTCTACACCTATGTAAATTATATTAATGATGCTTGTACGTATTCATTCAATATTATATAATTTATATCTGCATATATATTCGAAGTTTTGTCATATCAGTATGCAAATTTATTTTATAACACGTAATTTATATTTTATTTATATTCAATAATAAAATATTATTTTTATGCACTATATAGAAGTTTTTTGCAATATTATTTTGAATAATTAATCATCATTTAATTACAATAGACAAGTATTATATCAAAAATACCGGGATATATATATATATATATATATAAATCCATCTACTTTAAAAGTAACAGTCGTTCATTTCAGTTACTTTGTTTCCCTTAGAAATCACGTAGTAGTATATAGTCTTACATAGTAAGTCTAGTAGTTAGTCAGTTATTTTATTATTTATGATTCAATAAGATAATAAATATGAATTGACTAATGACTAGTTAAACTATGTACTCGATGGCGATACATAATCAATGCATGATAAAAGATGGGTAAATACATAGGCATTTATGTTCAATTCAATAACAATTATTTACATTAAAATAATAACTAATTAAAATTCGTTACATTTTTTTAAATTTAGGTATAATATTTTGTATTTAAATTGTCATATCATGTAGAAATCTATGCAGTTTGAAAGTCATCATTTCAACGTCTAAAATTATAGATGCATAGTAGATAAATATACAATTACATACATACAAACATACATACATACACATTATATTTTCGTTTGTTTTTCATCAAAGGTAATTATTTTTAATGTTATTTTATTATATATTCTATATTCTGAAAATTTATTGCGATTCTGTACTGGAAAATGACAATTCAAACATGCATCGACAACAGTTAAGCAATAACACCTTAAAACTGCAATGGATGTTGAAGTACTTACGTATATAGATTTAGGTATTAATTATTATAATTTTTCCATTTATTAAAACAACAAACGTATTTGTTTTTATTTATAATATGTTAATATGTTTGTCTAAAATGTGTATATAATAATATAGTATTTTATATTTAAATTGAATCTTAATGCAATTTCGTAAAAATTTAAATTTAAAACAGTCATAAAATTTTTTCTTTTAAGTCTGGTAGAAATTTTTTTATATATTTTTAAAGGTAAGCATATGGACAACCTAGTGTTAAAATTTTGAACCTTAAGTTAAACAGAAAAAATTGTATGAATTTTCAACCACAAAATAACTTGCAAATTATCGCGATTTTAACATATTTTATACAAATTTGAACTTTATGGGCTTATAAAAAAAATTTGAGTGAAACCATCACCGTTATTTTTTATTGAAGATGAGATAAGCTTATTATAAACTTTGTTTTAAATTTTCGAGAGTTTTCGGCCAGCCAATTAAATTTTATAGGTGTTTAAAAAAAAAAAAATTTACAAAAATCGAAAATTTAAATTGTCTATAAATAAGTCAAAATATGTCAAAATATTTTGAAAAATTGACCATGTATATGTACGCTAATATAAAGATTAGGTTAAAATTTCAAGTTGTTGCGGTTTTTCGTTTATGAGTTAGAGCATTTTAAAAATATGTAGTTTGTAAAAACGTGATTTTGCCTATAATTTCCCGTTTTTTCGTAATTTTTTTATCTTTTTTTTTTGATTTTTTAAAAAGTTGAATTTTTGACTCGCCCAAGTACCATCTACTTTCACTTTCCTATCAGAAAAGTTGCTGTTTAAGAAAATCGAAGCATTTTTACTACCAAAAATCGTATCCTCAGACACACACAAAAAAAAACACATCATTGTAAAACCCATAGATTCCATCACTCTGTTCAGAATCTAATAATATATATTATGTATTATTAAACAAAATAATTTATCATTGAAAATATCAAATAATAATGATTTACTGAAATGATTTAAAATATATTTTCAAATAATATTTTGATATCAGCTATATTTATATTTTATTGAATCATAACGTAGCTATTGTATTCCTGAGATTGTGTAAATAGTCCAAATAAACTGCACAATTAAATAGAATGATTAAAATACGCATAGGAAAAATATGTATTTAAGGAATAGAAAATCGAGAATTGAAGTGAGTATGTAAATGAAGGGAATAATAAGGAAAATCCAGTTATCAATGATGTCATTAAAGTCAAATATGGTATAAAAAGATACTTTAATCGGAAAATATTACATACATATTATAATATGTATTATATATTATATTACATGTATCTAGTATATGGAAATAGCTTATTTTATCTACAAAAAGCATGATTTTAGAATGTCACACAAGTTATATTGTACTACCTTCCTATAAATTCTTATGGTTTGGGATTAAATAATTTCGTTAATGGCGTAATTTTATTAAAATCATATACATTTAGAGTGGTTTTTAATAGATATATGTTGACTCATCTTCAAATTACCTTATATCATTTTAAGCTTATGAATCCTAAAAAAGCCTATCACGTGTAAGATAGGTACACATTATAATATTATATATTATACGTATACAACGAAAATAAAAATAAAATTCATACGTACCCAGAGCCACTCCCAAAATGACTGAAAACAAGATGCATATAAGAAACCTGTTGGTCTTCAGCCATCCCGCGATCACATCTATTTTGGGAGAGTTTTTCACCTTTGAAATGAACGTCGATTCTTCCCGCCGTATTTCCATATTGTCTGCCAAAATCACATAGAACAAATACGTACGTCGTTACAGCCTGCACGTTTTAATAATAATAATAATAATGGTATTTAATAATATTTAATAATAATAATACATAATAGTAAAAATAATGGTAATAAATAATAATTATTAATTATAAATAATAATAATAATAATAATAATAATATATTGTTGGTATATATATATATAGTTTTCGTGCAAATAAAAAAACGTTTATCATAATATTATCGAGGCGATATTTTTATTTTTACCCCGAGTTAGACGAGTAGAGCTCAACTTTTCAGCCTTTACGTTTTTTTAAACACGCTGCACACGGATGATACGTTTGTTTTATGGACTTGCGATTAATTCGGTGTATGGCCTGCCGCTGCCGGTACGTATTATATTATGATATTATTGTATTATAACAATCGGTGTCGTTTCGTTACGCGCGTCGACCGAGAGAATTGCACGCCATCGCACAGGTCACACGAACGGAACAAAGCGTCGCGTTCGACTGGAGGCCGTGCCGCTGGAGGAGAGGAGCCAACACGCGCAGAACAGAGAAAAAAAATAGTAAATAAATAAATAAATATAACGAAATATAAAAAAAAAAAAAAAACGGCACGGACTTCGTATAAAATAATATACTCGTATGAATCGTGTGTGCGGACCGCAGTCTCGCTGAAGTGGTGGAAGAGGTAAACACACGCACGCAGGAACTGGTTTTCAGCGGTGATCGCGCAGAGAATGTCGGCGCACGGGTATCGTGTACGCGCGGCGACCACGATACCGCGGATACCCGACCGACGGTATGTATAATATTTTATGTACAGGTATCACAAATGGTACAATGTGTGATACGAAAATATCCGACTGCCGTCCGATTATTGCGACTACGCGTACCGTCGTTCTGTACGACGTAAGCACACCGCCGTCGCGGCTCTTTCGAACCGGTGACAGACGGATAGTCGATAGATAGATGGAGATAGGCAGAGAGAGAGAAAGAGAGAGAGAGATAGAGAGAGAGAGAGAGAGAGAGAGAGAGAGACAGAGAGAGACAGACGGATAATTGAAAGATAGAGTGGGAGGGATAGAGGGAGGGAGACGAGAGATGGTTTTATTGTTGTACAATGTACATCGACTCGCGTTTATCACGCACGTGCAGACGCCGCCGCCGAACCGCAAACGACTCGTCGTCGGTCATCTGCAGCAGGGCGCATAACGTCTAGCTCTGAAAAACGTCACTGGATAAACGCAACGATGTTTATATACACTTTAACACATCCATGCAAACGTTTATAATACATAATAATGTATGTATTATGTACACTTATCTATTGATTTAACCATAATATCTATATGTAGGTAGGTACCTGCGCGTAGTATATTATAGACTTATAAAAATAGCATCTACAAGCGTCGAAATGTGCAAAAATGCATGGGACGAAAATTTGTCGTATTTCACCTCGCGATTATCAGAAATTAATTTTTAAATTATTTACAACTTACTCTAGTGCATGTTAAAATAATAATTATTATAAATATTAGTAAATAAATACTAGTGCCACGAGTCTGGTCATGGGCATCAGCCGTATACAGGATCGCAGCGCCGCCGTGTAAGTCAACACACCGATCCAGTACACATAAGCCCACTACCCTTGCTATATGTATACATGCTTGCATATTGCATCACATAATATATATATATTTGTTCATAAATAGGTCGGTAACGATGGTGCAACGTAAATATTTTTTTATGACAATATATATCCCCATAGGCGTATAGAATTAGTGTTCTTAGATTATGCATCTTTCGGGTTCTCCAGTTTTGGTTTTTATATTATGTAAACGTAATATTTTATGTGTATATATTGACAAACAGGCGACGAAAAATCAAAAAAAAAAAAAAAAACTACACGGCATTAATTAGTTATCTCCTGCAGTTTCTCGTTGATCCTGAACATTCACTTTGGTTAAAATATGCAATTTTGAAACACTCGGCAGTTAATATTTCTAAAAAGACCAATATTCAAACATGGCCTACACAATAAGACGTCGAAACGAGGTTAATCGCAACAGGCAAGTAAAAACGAAATCATCTACGAATATCGTTTTATTTTATAATATGATATACCTATTGAAACGCTCGCATGTTATATAAAAAAAAAAAATAAAAAAAAAAAATAATAAGCGATAATAGTTAATATGTTAAAACATTTCATATATCATATATATATTTTTTTTTGTAGTCGACAGGTAGTTATTTCATATATTAAATGATATTATAAAGCAATTTCTTTTAATTTTCATACTTACTATTCAACATGCATACACGTGTCAAAAATGAAAAAATAGTGTTGATTATAATAAATTAACGTATTGCAACACATCATAATAACATTATATATATATATTATTATAAAATCGTATTTAAAGGTTGTTTTTATTATACAAGGCCAAAGTTTGCTTTTATTTAGAATTTTAATATTTTTATTGTAAAAATTAAGTAGTAATTAACACTTGGTACAGAAACAATGATATGGTTGTTTAAATATGTTAGTTGATATCTATGATTATGATTACCTATAATTATTATTTATGAAAAATGTCACAGTTGATTTAAAATAGTTTAGAGGGTAGGTCAATGTATCTAGAATTTTAGATCTAAGGTTAATCTAAAATCTTAGTCACACATTTTATATATTATGTATGTATAAAATATAATGGATTGTGTGGTTGTGTGTATATTATTTTGTTATACATTTCATTGTAGATTTTATAGATTTCGGCGTCTCTCCTTTGCTGCTAGTTTTAGTTAACCTAACCTAACCAAACAAATGACAACAGGAATAGTAATATATGTATGTCTATTAAAAAATGTAGATTTAAATTATCAATAAAAAGTTATTTTAGTAAAATTTAACCAGTTATATGGTAGTAATTTTTTGTTTTGAATCATGAAACAAAAAAGTCTTATGGAGATAACAATTATTGAAAAATAAAGAACTACTGAAACCGACTCCCTCTTTATACCTATAGCCTTATGTATGGTAACCTAACCTTGTAATAAAATTACTTTTTTAAAACAATTTTTATTACCAGTTACTTTAATTAATTAATTATATTGATTTCACTCAATGTATTAAATATATAAAAAAACATGATAATATAATGGATAATATATATGTTACATATTGTAAGTGCCTATAGCCTATGCGTTGTATATGCAAAAAATATAGAATAGTGTAATGTTAAATATTATTTTAGAAATTAACTTTAATTTTGATAGTAAATAAACGATAATTTGATTATAAAATTAATAAGATTAATAAAAATGAAATGATTCATACCAAGTACAAAAAATGTTATTTAATTACATGTACAAAGAAGGATTTACTCCGCCTTCCTAGAATATGAATAATATGAATGATATTTTATGCGCGATGAGCAATGCACATAAATAATATCGGAAGAATATATATTATATACAAACATAATTTTGTATGTTATTACGATTTTACTACCTATATAATATTAATTTTTATATATTTTCTAATCATGTGTAGAAACACACCTGAATGGAATATGCTTAATAATAATTATAGTCAATGTCATCAACATGATGTTCCATTATAATGTACCTAAGGTTTCAATAAAGTACCAGCAATTACAATATTACATGATGATACGTTGTGATAGAAACTGAAGGAAAAAGTAAAGCATTGTTGACCTAAGATAAACATTTCAATATTTGTCTGTTTATAAACAGTGAGTCGGAATAACGAGTTAGGACTATAGAATCATAAGAGTGAAGTATGTATTTAGTATACATTGATACTTAATAAACAGAAACGTTTTTTCATAATAAAATAAGTTATGATGAATATTGTTATACTTATATACATATTTCGAATGGTTTTTTTTTTTTAAATATTTACACTTAAATAACACAGATTCTCTTCATCCGCAGAACGAAATTACATCATACTTATACACATTCCATATTATTTTATTAATTTAGGTATATATATTATAAATAAAAAAAAGTATTGTTGCCGAAATCACCCAAGAAAATATTGATTGAATATTAACTATGATAACAATATTAAAGCTACGAAGTACTTTTAACGTTGATATTTTCTCTAAGTG
>JAIPRK010001917.1:0-11026 GCA_025469195.1 Chaitophorus viminalis
ATGTGTATATAATAATATAGTATTTTATATTTAAATTTAATTATAATGCAATTTCGTAAAAATTTAAATTTAAAACATCATAAAATTTTTCCCCTTAAGTCTGGTAGAACTTTTTTTATATATTTTTGAAGGTAAGTTTATGGACAACCTAGTGTTAAAATTTTGAATCTTAAGTATAAACAGAAAAAATTTTATGAATTTTCAACTACAAAATAACTTACAAATTATCGCGATTTTAACATATTTTATACAAATTTGAACTATATGAGCTTATAAAAAAAATTTGAGTGAAACCATCTCCGATATTTCTTAGTTACAATTAGTATTACTTATATTTAATCCTTGAATTCATTTTCAAGAGTTTTTGGACCGCCAAAAAAATTTTATAGGTGTTTAAAAAAAAAAAATTTACAAAAATCGAAAATTTAAATTGTCTATAAATAAGTCAAAATATATCAAAATACTTTGAAAACTTAACTATGTATAAAGAACACCAATATAAAGATTTGGTGAAAATTTCAAGTTGTTGTGGTTTTTCGTTTTTTAGTTAGAGCATTTTAAAAAAAAACCGATATAGATTTCTCAGTCTAAAATTTTATATATTATATTATATTTTACATGTAATTTTATGTCAATATTCGCTGTTCAAACGCTTATAAAAAAAATTTTGCCTATGGATTTTGATGATTTTTGAATGACAATAAAAACTACTTGTGCGGAATATTCTATTAAGTTTTCAAGTATTTTGTAAAAGTCAATTTTTTTTATCACCGATTATAAAAAAAAAATGTAAAAAAATCGAATTTTTTAAATGCCTATAAGTGGCTTAAAAATCAATATAATATTTTGAAAAAAATATGATATAAAGGAAATGCCTATTTTAACAACTGGTGAAAATTTCAAGTTTCTGCAACTTATACTTTTAGAATTATAACAAATATTTAAAATTGTTTGACCATAAATCGCTATTTTATGCAATTTCGTAAAAATTTAAATTTCAAACGGTCATAAAATTTTTTCCTTTTGGTCCAATAGAAATTTTTTAATATATTTTTGAAGATTAGCTTATGGACAAACTAATGTCAAAATTTTGAACCTTAAGTATAAACAAAAAAAATTTTATGAATTTTTATCTACAAAATAACTTGGAAATTATCGTAATTTTGATACATTTTATACAAATTTGAGCTTTATGGGCTTATAAAAAAATTTGAGTGAAATGATCACCGTTATTTTCTAGTGGAGATAAGTTAAGCTTATTATAAACCTTGTATTAAATTTTCGAGAGTTTTTGGATAGCCAATTAAATTTTATAGGTGTTTAAAAAAAAAAAATTTACAAAAATCGAAAATTTAAATTGTCTATAAATAAGTCAAAATATGTCAAAATACTTTGAAAACCTTACCATGTATAGAGAACATTAATATAAAGATTTGGCAAAAATTTCATGTTGTTGCGGTTTTTCGTTTTTGAGTTAGAGCATTTTAAAATAATGTAGTTTGTAAAAACGTGATTTTGCGTAAAATTTCCCGTTTTTTCGTAATTTTTTTAACGTTTTTTTTCGATTTTTGCAAAAAGTATTAAAAAAGTTGGATTTTTGACATGCCCAAGTACCATCTACATTCACTTTCCTTTCAGAAAAGTTGCTGTAAAAGCAAATCGAATCATTTTTACTGCAAAAAAAGTTGTCGTCAGACACAAAAAAAAAAAAAAAACACACATCGTTGTAGAATCAATAGATTCCATCACTCCGTTCAGAATCTAAAAGAACCGGATGGGCCTCGCTCTGCTGTACAGTAGGGGCGGAGTGAACCTCGTTTATAGGATAAGTCATTACAATGGTTTGTTAAATTTCATTGCAATGATACCTATCATTGTAAACGAATAACGATTCTGAATGGAGATGATATGGTGGTACTAGAATAGGTATATTATAATATAGTAATTAGTATGTTATGTTTAAATTGAAATATAATGCAATAGTATGCAGTATCGTAAAGACTTAAATTTCAAACTGTCATAAAATTCTTTTCTTTAAGTACGGAAGAAATTTTTTTATAGTTTTTTGAAGAGTAACTTATGGATAACCTAACGTTAACATTTTGAACTTTAAGTATTAACAGAAAACATTTTATGAATTTTTAACTACAAAATAACATGCAAATTATCGCGATTTTGACATACTTTATACAAATTCGGATTTTATGGGTTTATAAAAAAAATATGTATAGAACGATTTTAAATTTATTTTAGTTGCAATGACTATAACTTATAGAAACCTTGTATAAATTTTCAAGAGTTTTTGGACAATCAAATTTTTTTTATCAATATTTCGAAAAAAAACTTAGAAAAATCAAAAATTTAAATTGTTTATTAATAGGTCAAAAAAATTCAAAATACTTTGAAAACGTAACCATGTATAGAAAATGTCAATATAAACATTTGGTGAAAATTTCAAGTTTTTGCGGTTTTTTTGTTTTTGAGTTGGCATTTTAAAAAATTGTATATTATCAAAACGTGGTTTTGCGTAAAAACTTCTAGTTTTTTCGTAATTTTTTTATCGTTTTTTCAATGCTTCTAAAAAATATTGAAAAAATGTTATTTTTGACTAATCCAAATACCATCTACATTCACTTTCCTTTCAAAAAAGTTGCTGTTTAAGAAAATCGAAGCATTTTTACTGTCACAAAAGGTGTCGTCACACAAAAAAAAAAAATAAACACATCACTGTAAAACCAATAGATTCCATCACACCGTTCAGAATCTAAAAAAAAAAAATTATAATATTTGGAACAACGGTTGAAATCTTTAGTTGTTCTACCAAGCATACGATTGCTATTTTATAATCGTATATAAATAATTTGTTATTAAGAAGTTTTACTCTCTTGAAATTAAAGTATTATAGACATTAGGTACTATGAAATGGTTTTTACTTTTTTTTATGTACAGAAATTAATTTTTTCAACCCTGTGTATTGTAGTGATTGGATGAAATGAAAGTACAATATTATTACTACATAGTACATACTCCTTATCCAATAAATGTCAGTATACCTATACGTTAAATACTATTTAATTTATTTAAAAACAATCTCTAAGTACCTTATAAAATAATAATTGTCTGCATTAGGTACCTACATTATCGATTTACATTACAATAGTTAATGGAAAGCAGCACGCTCTAGTTCAAAAATGTTACTCAAGTATGCCACTGGCGAAAAGCCAAAGACTGAAGATACTATATATTTTATTATTAAAATGATTTTCGAACAATATTGTTCAATACTTTGTTCCATTTAACATTTGATTCAAAAATAAAAAGACAATAAACTATCAATTGACCATGAAACTACAAAATGTTCGTAATCTGTACCTAACTTAATTATTTCATTTTTGTCGAGGATCGAAAAGGTTTTTGCCTTTTCCTTAAATATAACAGCTTAATAAATAATATATTTTATTAATCTGAAATATATTTGAATGAATACCTAGGTTAAGTATAATAGTATTATAGTAACCAGTAGGTATAACTCTATGTAAGTATGTGTTTATTCAGTTTATTGAATTACGTAATGAGAAATTGTATTGTCTTATTATACTTTAGAACTTTTATTTTATTATAGACTATAGAGCATTATAATATAGGTATGAATAATAGTTAATAATCAATCATTGGATATTGCTCATTTAAGTAATTTACATAGATATTGAGATAAATACGAATTATTCAACGAGGGTATTTGAGATTTGACATGAACAAGTTAACCAATATTATGTATGAATATTAGGAATTATGATCACTATAAGAGAACAATTCAATAATTCTACAATATATGAATTTTTTTTTTTGTCATCTCTAATCTGTAAGAACTAAGAATTATCACATCAAATACTGAAGTATTAATATTTAATACTTACATTCACAAAATCTTGAAGAAAAAATGAAAAACATTTTCCCAATGAACCATTATTATATAGGTACCTACATTGATTTGTCTGCAATCAAGCTTATATAAAAGTAATAAATCCAAGTTTATTTTTCCGAATAAAAAAGTTAGTTATTTCCGATGTTCAATTACAACAATATTACCGTGAACTACGTGATTATAAGTTAAAATAAAAAACTTTGCCGAATACAAGATTTTATATGGTGACCACTGGGATCACAATATTTACAGCGAATGCATTACCTCTTAATTTTATTCTAATTAAAGACTCAATTGTTTTACATCAATGACATGCTTATAAAAATGGATACATAGTAATTAAAAATAACAAATTCATATTAAATAAACTGACCTAAATAAAAACAGATTAAACAGAAAAATGGCGTACTCGGAATTCGTTCACTCTACAATTGATATTCATATTATTAATATTGCTAAACGATAACCACTAACACATTACTTTTTAATAAATTATTTCAAATTTATATGGATTTGGTCATTTGAGCAGTATTTTGAAAATAAAATATTAGTAATACCCTCTGTATTCATAAATATTTATGTTTTTTCAATATAAAATATAAAATATAGGTAATTAATGAACAAATACTTAATAGATAAATTAAGTGCGGCAAAAGAGTTGTCAATTTTTTTTTTACCGTACTTAAAATAAAACGCAAGGCTCAATTTTAAAATCCCATATGAAAAATAAAATAACTGAATTCTATCTAAATTTCAAGAAATAAAATTGAACTCTAATTAAAGAACTAAGCATTAATTTCAAATTCAAAATGTATTGACTGATCGACAATTGAAACATTACATGTTATACAATTCCGCAAGTCGTTTTAACAGTAACATTTGGTAGAGTATAATTATTTGCCATTTAATATAAAAATAACAGTTGCACGCTGCGAATGACGTTTTGTGATATTATGAGTTATGTGAAATAAAAATTCCTCGAACAACAGTTATTATTATAATATTCTTCCGGGGAAAACTTTCTAAGTAATATAATCACTATTATAATGTCAACTCCGGTCGTGATGTGCAATACATACATCGGTTTATATATTACTGCGCTGGGGAGACTACATTTTGCTAATAACCAGAATTGCTTTAATCATTGTTAGTGAAATTAAAAATAACAAAACAAAACTCGCACAATTTCCATCACGCAGAACAAATGTTGATGTATTATACATTTTGAGAAATAACTTGATATTATTTTTATATAACTATTGTGTATAATGCATAATATAGAATTGTAGACTGTAGTCTGTATTGTAATTTAAATTTTATTTTATTTTTAATTCACAAAATGCGAAAAGTGAGAACTATTTTACTTCTCATCTGTTCTCTGGGTACAATATCCTGGGTACTATAATAGTTTTATTAATTAACCATTTTCGCACCAACTAATTTGTATAATATGGGACCAAAGCAAGATAGCGAAACAATTATAAAGGATTCTTTAATTATGTTTATATCACCTTATGTATTTATACAATTTATTTACCGTTATTAAGAAGTATATTTGTTCTAATTAATGTAATTTATCATTGCTATCTCCACGAACTTTCATCATTCCATCATATTTTAAGATTGTTTGCATTATTAATGCATGAGAATCCGTTTTTGTTCTACTCGTAAATCGTAATAATTGTTGGTCGGAAATTGAATTTGTAAATAAACAATTAGGAAATCTCAACTGAGAGCGGATTGTGAGAGTGCCAAATTCCCGGATTCTAAACGTATTTTAAACATTCAAGTATAATTTTATATACAATTTAAAAATACTTTGATTACATTGGTAACCTATGGCTTTATGTGTAGAAACCTTAGTAAAATAAATATTTTAATTTGTAAACTATTATTCATTTTTTGGTACTTACCTACTTTTTAGTATTGACCGGTATTAATATAATTTAATAACAACAATTGTAGAAGATAATTGTACTACATCGAGAACTAACTGATGGACAAAACAGAAATGTAAGGTGCTTTAATGTATAAACTTACATTTAAAAGACCAAAAAAAAGATGGTGTAAAAGTAACACGAAAAAATCAAATAAATAATTATAATCCATATAATATTTACACCAATATAGTTGCCATAATATGAATTCATTAAACTACTATTAACAAGTATTAATATTACGTTATGTAGGTAGTACCTACAAATACCATTTATAATCAATGGTAGTACCAAATATTCTTATAATACTATAATAGGCATCGATGACGATACCATTATACCAATTAGCTATAATATACCTAGTTATAGTTGGAAGTAGGTGGGCACTGGGCAGTTGTACTTTTAATTTTTAATCGTGTGCATCAACATTATATACATAATTTATTGACACACAACGATCGTCGTCCTATTCGGCTATACCTATGTACCTAATACTTACATGGCAATATTTATATAAAATATACCTACCACGACGCACAACTTCGGTTATAATGAAACACATACATAGCACGACTACAAATATTGAATATAAATATTTATATTTAATTATATTTATAAATATTTATAATCAATAATATTACATATTTGTACGCACAGATGAATGATTGCAATTAATTGATATATATTAACTAGTATAATAAAATAATATAAGTAGGTATACCTTATATATATCCGGTATTCACTCACAAAGTATATTTTAGTATACATATACTTTAAACTTATGAGTAATAAGATTTGGGTTGGATTAATGTATTATGCTTGTTGCTTGTATGTAAATGCAATTCGCCTGCTGTAGTGCTATTTATATAATTACTGATGAAACATTTGAAACACGATTAAAGATAATATATTATATTTTTAAGCGTACTTTAAACCAAACAACCATTTCAACAACACTGCGCTTAGATAAACACATATACTATAAATTTAGGACATTTAGCTATTTAGATACCAATTAATTTGAGATGATGAAGAAATTAATGATGCAGATTTGACGAAAATAAATAATACATTATTGCAATAAACATTTATTATTTCGTCATCGGCACACAAGACTGCCTTTTTAGAGAAACGTCTGTGATTGTGCTTCGTTCCGAGTAGGTAGTATCTACCTAATATTTAAATGTCGCGAAGGTTAAGTTATTACTTATTTGTGTATAATATGTGCATATAATATTGTATTATATTACAATAATATAATACGAGATTGTATTGTTATTTTTTATTGTACATAAGAAGCAATTACGCTTACTCATACATGTTAGTACGTCACACATAAACATATTATATACAATATACCTACATAATATATAGTTAGGAAAGGACATGATGCCGCCCGCCCGCAAATATATTGAAAACTTTCTAATGCAGTCCGTCGTCCGTGATTCAACATAAGAGGTCCTACTACATTAAACAGGTAAAATAAAAAAACCAATTCTATACGTCAATGATATAGGTACCTATTATACTATATTATGTACTATGAAATGGTGGTTAAGTATATTTTGGTGGTACTCCGTGAGACAAACTAGATTCACTAGTTTTTTTGAAATTATATATCCATTCCTACATCAACTATGCTCCTTACTTACAAACAATCAATTACTTATAATTATTATCCCATCGTATTATATGTGACGATATAGCCGCGTGTATAGGTGTATCAAGTGGCGCTATAGTGGGGTTGCTTTCACCGCAGTAAAATCGGGACACCCAAAACCGCGATTAATACAATGCACTCTTGTTATTTATAACGATATATGGAGCCGTGATAGGGATTAAGTATACTAAGTACAACAAATTAATGATTATTATATAATTGTGTAATGATTGCACTCCGAGGTACGCTAATACGGCTTTCATGAGCGATCGGTGTGAGACATCAAACATTTATGTTTACAATGTTACAAAAAAATGCCCTTTAGTAGCCCGAGAATTATCGTCTTCTTTACATAGTGTGTGATATAATAACGAAGTAGGTACCTACTAGTATAATATAATCCAATATTATATCGTTAGTCATTCTCATCATTACCATAGACCCGGGGTCTCCAACCTTTTATTATGGAGGGCCAAGTTTGAAATTTGCTTTGGAATCGCAGGCCAAAATTACTTAGGAATGTATAAATAGAAAATTTAATCGAGGATCGACGAGAACCATTTTCTGACAATTTAAAATTGTATATTTTATTTTAATATAGTTGTAGAAAACAACACTTGAAAAAATAAATCTAGGTAGTCTATAATTTATAATCCAATAAAAAATTATTTTTCGAGTAAGAGATTAATAATTTGAAAATTATTATAATATTTTCAAAATATAAGTTAGCTTGGCGGGCCAGTTAAAAAAGCTTGACCGTAGGTTGGAGACCCCTGCCATAGACAATAGACATTGCAAACTTTGTTCATAACATTATGTCTAGGGATCAGGCCGGAACAGGGATCATTGTTACGAATAATATTACGGGATCGTACGGGTGCCAACCGTCCGACATGGTCACCCGGGCTCCCGGTTGGGCTCGGGTTGGTCACATTGGTCGGCGGCGGCACGACCGACGTCCTGCCCGGTCAGCACCAACCTCTTTTTCCTCCTCCACGTCTCATTGCCCCCGCACTGCGTCTTACCGTGCGTGCGGTGCAGCGTGTGTGCGTGTTGCGTTCCCCCGACCGCGCTGCCGCCACCGCCTCCTCATCAAGTTGTTTTTATTACTCACCTGCGCCCAGCCCCCTCCGACCATCATCAGTCACCCCACCGCGTACGTCCACCACGTCAAGCAACGGTGACCCATACGATTATTGTGTTATTATTACAAACCGCTTTCCCACCACAGCCGACTCGCGGAAGTTTCGTGATTACAATATCATATCACACGCGAACGCGAACACATTCATACGCACGCACGCGCAAAGGATCGTACACGAGCTACTGGTCCTCGTATTGTTATTATTGCTGTTGTTGTTTTTGTTGTTTTTATTGTTTTTATTGTTTTTATTGTTGTTAATACGTTTTGGTTCACTCGTTGTCTTGCCGGTACATCAATCGTCCGCCGTCCCTGTATCGTGCTGTTCGTTTGCAGCCGTCGCCACTGCTGTCACCATAGTCACCTCTGTCCGCTACCACGATCGCTGCCGCCGCCGCCGCAGCCGGTGAAGGTGTCTTCCCACCGTTTGGATCGTCGCGCACGCCTTTCCGCTGTTTTGACATCTGCTCGTTGTCCGCTCAAGTCCGTCGGTTTGGTTCAACTACTATGCATCTCACCGTGGCAGCTAATCATCTTCTCGAGACACAGGTAATGACAGTGGCCCACGGTAACATTACGACCTTATACGGTCTAATTGCCAACACTGTTTATATATTTGTACTGCTATCACAACTTTCCCGTTCTACTTTGTCGTCACTAAACAACATCGCCCACTTAGGTTTTTAACTTGAATCTAATGACCCTGTACCATTGATGATCTTGTTCCACTTCCAAGCATTTCAGTTCAGCCGATTATCTGTTGTCCATTCATTGGCTTCAAAGTTCTATCATTGTTATCCATAAGTTTATACCTAATAGTCGATTACCCCTGTGATGTAAAATCTGCAGTTTAATCTCTATTCATCTCCCCATTAGTTGCTTTAAATTTCATATAAAAACATATACTCTAATGTTAAGCTCCTGAACCAATTGAATACTCGGTAATTGATATTGTCATTGTTTATTTAACTTAGTTTTCATATTTCTTATCTTGGTTCAGGGGATTAAGACTAATGCAGTATTGCCATCATTTGTTAAAAACAATCTTATATTTACCTTGTAAACTAAGTAGTAATATTCTTAAAACTACTGTGCTTATAAAAATGCATTTTACACAATTTTTTTAGCTAACTAAATATTTCTTATGAATAATGTTTTATATAAACTATAATTTGGGTCCCTCTATCAAATGTGATAATTACTACCAACCCAGCTGGTGTAACCCTACACTTAAATTGTTGTTTTTTGAAAGAGTACCTAGCTAAATTTCTAATTTTATAACATAGGTACATGATAATGTGCTTAAGATCAAATATATATAGTAAATTGAATATACATGATATGTGATTTTGAAATTTTAAAATTAATCATTTACTTATCATTATTAATCATTAGCTTTATCGATTGTCAAAACTTATAAAATGTATTTACCAACGTATAGTTTAATTTTATTAGATTCATCAAATTACAAAAATTAAAACTTAAGAAAGTAACTAATTTATAATTATTTTAAATTATTTTATTAGAAATTTAAGTGAATTATTTTATTAATCAGTTCTTATTAAATGTATTCAAATTTAAAGTACACTTCTACTTGAATATATCTTATTTTATTATAGTACTTCGTTAATTGCTAATTAATATTTTTATATCTAAATATGTAACTACAATTACAAAAATTCTTCAATCATTTTTAAATTTTTATAATAATATATATCAAGGTAAAAAATAATGTGATTCATTACATTTTATACCTTTTTTTTGTTGAGCTAATGGTACTTAAATTGGCTCTGAATTTTATTGAATGAAACTAGAATTGACAAAGCACAATTACAATTTATTTCAATATACATTTGATTAAAGCATAGTCTTAAATATTTATGCTGAATCATGAAGTATAGTTTTTTCTAATCTTAAATACCAAGAATAATCAATAATATTGCTTAATAGTTAATAATTGAATATATACTTATGTGATAGTATTTATTAAATAATAATCTTATCTAAAATATAATATTGACTTGCTTATAATTGTTATTATTATAGTAATGTGTTTGTAATATTAGTTTAAATTTATCATTTATATCATATTTGATTTAATTTTGTTTATCAAACATACTTATTGTGTAGACTGTAGACCAGGGAGGTCAAACTCAAAGTATCAAGTGGGCCAAATATATTGAATAGTTTAATACACGGGCCGCACATAACCAATTATAACGAAAAAAAAAAATTTGTATATTTCAATTTTATTCTTTACTAACACAACCGGTACAAATAAATTCAAAAATATATATATATATTATAATATAATATTAATATAATTATAATATATAATATAATATAATATAATATAATATATA
>JAIPRK010001917.1:11126-36477 GCA_025469195.1 Chaitophorus viminalis
TATAATATAATATAATATAATATAATATAATATATATATATATATATATATATATATATAGATATATACTTTTTTTTTGTTCAATAATATTTTTAGCCATGGGCTACAAAAAATAAGCCACTGGCCACGTGTTTGACATGCCTGCTGTTGACCAACAAATAAATTATTTAATAAACTTTTAAAATGTAAATGCAACTTACCTTACTTCATAAAAAAAAATCATTATGTAATTATTTTTTGAAATAAATGTTAACAAATTTAAATAATGTCATGAAATAAAAAAATGTCTTATAAAATATTAAAACTATAATGTTAAATGTATTAAAATACTTAAATTGTTCGGGTCTATATGTTATAATATTTAAAGTTATTTAAGTAAGTACTATAATTTTTCAATCATGCAATTTCTCTATTTTAATAATAAATCATGATATTGACTACCAATAAATTGAGTTAGGTTTACTTAGGTATTTTAAATAATAATTATTTAATTTGTACCTAACACATGTCCCCTAACAAAATCTGATATTAAGTGATTTTGGTGTTATATTTTAATTATTATTTTAGTGATTAGTCCAACACCTTGTAATATAGTTTTATATTTTTTCAGTGATATAATTATGGACAAACATCAAAAATATAACTATTCACCAAGTACCAATGAAAAAACAAGTCCTGAAAAAACAAATGAAAAATTGTTACCGAACATCGGTTATGGGAAGATTTTAGTTAAAACTGAATCAAGAATTATGAATGACAGAGTAGCTGATTCAATTAATTCAAGTAAACCAGCTGTATTAACTGATCAAGATATTAACAATTATATACTGAATTGTGTTTCAAATTTAAAAGTTAGTGATCAAAAATCTCCAACACATTCCAAATTATTCCCATATAAATCAATGGATTTATCTAATTCTTCAGATAGATTACAAAGCAATAATTCTATTGATAGTATGAATAGTACTAACAATTTACATTCCAGCATTGATCAAGGTAAATATCCTCGGAACAACATGGTATTAAAACCTTCATTATCAAGTCCTCCACCTTACAGTACATCGACAAGTAATAGGGACTCACCAAGTCCTCGTGCTAGTATGGGATCTATTAGTCATGAATTAAAATCATCACCCCTGTATGAGAATGTCGATTTTTATAATGGTGGTCGCAGTTTAACTCAAACTCCTACGTACTACCATCAAAGACCTAGACCAGGTTCACATTCTAGTGGCGGATCTCAAGACTCTAGACATTCCAGTCCTAGAACTAGTATAGTTTCTTGTGAAGGTTCATCAGCACTATATGAATCAACATATCGTAAAGCCCAACCTCAAGTTCCAATCAGCTACCCCAAATATATTCCACCGATGGGAAAAGAAGTGCCACCTTATGAAGCACCACCTGTATATGAAACTATATCAGAGGCCAACAAAACCATGAATTGTTATGAACCAGCCAAACCAGGTCCTCAAGTATCTACTCAATCTACTGATCATAGTAGTCGATATCCTGCACAGCATGCTACTCCATACATAAAACCTATACCTACTACAGTTCCACAAGCGATCAAAACATTTTCAGAATATTCATCTCAAACAAGTCCTTATAATACAAGATCATATAGTTCTGCTAGTAATGTCAGTTTTTCTCAAGATCCAGTAACACCAAAGTCAACAACTAAAGCATCACAAATGTGTGTGGTAGGACAACCTGCACTTGCTGAATCTAGATCTCAAAAACAACCCAACACCATGCCCAAAATTTTTCAAACAGTATCAGCATATCAACAAGGATCACCAACCCACCATGGTACAACAATGAACCATGGTCCGTTGACACGGTCATCACCAATACCACCCTTACCAATGAAAATTAAACAACCAGCTAAAAATCTTTTACCATATAATGTTACTCCGCCACGGCCAATGGTAATTATCATAACACTCCCATTAAGTTATAATTAAAATATACATAATATTACATATAATTAAATTAATTTGTATTAATTTAAGTCGATTTCAATTTTACACTATATCCAGTTGAGATTTCGCTGTATTTTTCTGCAATCCTACAATTTTTTACAATTTATATATTTAAAGTTGATCATTTATAGCCATAATTAATCTATAATTCTCATTGTAGGGCCCAACAGAAGCAGAAAAGAAAATTGAAGAATTAACTAGACAGCTAGAAGAACAGATGGAAACTCAAGAAGTAGCTGTTGGAGGAGAATATTTTGGTTAATATTATTTATAAGAAAAAAAGTAAAATGTGTAACAACATTTACATAATATAATGTATTTTAGGTATATGCCATACTTGTGGCAATAAAGTGACTGGTGCTGGTCAGGCTTGTCAAGCAATGGGAAATTTGTATCATACTAATTGTTTTATATGTTGTGCTTGTGGTCGTGCCCTTCGTGGTAAAGCTTTCTATAATGTTTACGGAAGAGTATATTGTGAAGAAGATTATATGGTATTTGTTTTAACAATTTAATATTAATGAAATGTTTTATTATTACTTAAAATTATTTTTATATTTATATTTATATTATACTTAATGTTATAAAACTATTAAGAGTCATATTCTAATCCACCGCTTTACAAAATATGTACATAATATTAGTATTTTTATTATTTCAGTACATTGGTTTTCAACAAACTGCTGAAAAATGCTCTATATGTGGGCACTTAATTATGGAAATGATTTTACAAGCTATGGGTAAATCATTCCACCCTGGATGTTTTCGATGTTGTGTTTGTAATGGTTGTTTGGATGGAATACCATTTACTGTAGACATAGATAATAAAATATACTGTGTCGCTGATTATCATAGGTATGCATTATATTTCAATATTTTATTGAGTTATGTAATGTACTTTATTTTTGCTAGCTGTCTTATAAATGATAATCCATTATTATTAATTTCAAGTTGATTGGCTTAAAAATATTACAGCTAATGACCAAAATATAAGAAATCTAAAATGTACTAAGAATTAATAATTATTGTACTTCATGATGCTATCTGTATTCCTTAGTTTTTAAATATTTTTTCCAGTGTTCATTTTACTTAAAATAATTCCGTCAATGAGTTATTTTTATACATTAGATATAAGTAGGGCTCGGATTTATATGTAAATACATATTTTTACTGTTACTTAATAAATTAATTTAGGTGATAAATTCGTTTCAAAGGATTTCCAATGAAATGAACTATATTTTATTTTACATATTTTTACATTTTTTGCCATAAGTACATGTTTTTACATATTTCTCTATAATTCCATGTTTCCAAAAGTACAAAGTAGTAATAAAATAATACCAATTTTTAAACTTAATCCAATCTACTGTCGATATACGAGTACCTATGTTCTTGCTTCAATGGATGTAGAACTTTCTCCTTCAGACATAGTCAACATGTAATATTGTCCTATAACATCAGTTGAAGTTGAGAGATCTTTCACTCTATATAATGCAATTTTACGACATAATCGGCGATTTTTCGAATTCGGAAATTTAAAAATGCATGTGATTATTAATTGTAATTAAAATAATTAGATTGTTACATAAATTTTTTTTATTATTACATTTCATTAAATTATTATTATTATTATTTTTTTTTTTTTGATAATACATATTATACATTTTTAGTACATATTTATGTACATATTTTTGTTGTATAAATACATACTTTGATTAAATAAATACATATAAATCCAAGTCCTAGATATAAGTGTTGTAATAATAGTCAATATTATATCCTGTAGTTTGTTTGAAAATTAAATAAAATAAGAGCACACATACGTTTTATATATTAACTACTGTAAGAAAATGTATTCTTAAAAAATACTGCTTACTAATGACATGAATATTCATAAAAATAACAATAGTAAAATCAAACCCCGTGGCATATGTAATCATTTAAATAATCTATCATTAACTTTATGATGACAATTTAGTAACTGAAAAATTAGTTTTATAATATTTGTTCATAAATGTTTATAAAAATGTATCAGCTGAAACTGGTAATCAAAATATGATTACTATTAAATAGAAAGGGACGCTTTGTTTAATTTTGATGCCATAAGCCACAATAATTTTTATTTTTTAATACTCAAGTAATTTGATGTATTTTATTATTTATTAATATTTTGTGAAACAAAATGTACACTGTTTGGAGATTTTATTAATATTTATCAAATGAAGATATGTCATTTACAATATTTTATATTTACCAAAGCACTTTTTGACGTCTAATGCTTATTTGAAAAATATATTTTGGATTAAAATTGTAGTTTAGTTTTGTGATTCTTTTATTTTTACAATATTTTAAGAGAGTTGTAATCAATTTTTGATAACAATGACCTGTGGATTTGTAATTTTTGATTGTTATAAGCAAATAGTTATTTATTTACTGTGTACAGGAGTTGTTGACATTTTACAGTTAAATATTATTTTTATAACAATATTTTTTCTATTGAATTATTAAAAGATAAGATATGTAATTCAATATTCTTAAATAGTTCTTTTTTTTTGTCTCTATTTTTATAGAAAATATGCTCCCAAATGCGCTGCTTGTGGAAAAGGAATTACACCAGTCGAAGTATTAATTGTGATTATGATAACTGTTTTGTAGATTATATTTTGATTAATTCTTTATTTTAGGGCACTGAAGAAACTGTACGAGTTGTATCAATGGATAAAGATTTTCATGTGGATTGTTTTATTTGTGAGGTTAGGGTTTTAGGACATAGTTATAACAAATAATTTGAAAACTTATTATTATAATAATTTTAATAAAATTAAACTAATAATATACAATTTTAGGAATGTGGAATGCAATTAACAGATGAACCAGATAAAAGATGTTATCCATTAGACTCTCATTTATTATGTAGATCATGTCATATATCACATTTAAATGAAAATCAACCAGAATTAGAGGTAAAATTGTTTTGATGTGATTCAGTTTTAAATAATTATTAATATTAAATATTTGAAATTTATTTTCCAGAGTGTTTCTGCTACATATGAATATTTAGATTGAATGTTTGAGATTACTGTCTATCAGCAATTTATATCATTGAATCTGGCTCTTCTATCAACTATGTATCAATTGAAATTAAATGCTTGTACTCTATGGGCAAAACTTGGACATTTTCAATTTTATATTAATTTAATAATAGTTAATGTTATAGAAATTTATTAAATAAGTTGATAGTTTTAATTAATACTTAGATACTATGATACTATTATCTATGAATGTAGATTAATGTATTTTTTCTTTATATGACGTTTGCTAAATTTATGTTAGGCTTTACTTATAATATTTTAAGTATAAAAATGCCACATCCTATAGAACACGGTATTTCTAAATTATTATTGTTATATAAATTTAATGAAGTAAATATTTTTCAGATTTAATTTAATTGATTATATTTCTAATGTATAGCAATGAATTATAAAAAATCTTAGTAGTCAAAAAGATCAACTTTGGACATGATTATTTTTTTTTTTTATAATCTTTTCATGTCACAATTTATAATAAACAAATCACAACTTATTAGTGATTATTTTTAGCAAAATTTATAATTAAATACATTTTTTCACCAACAATGAATAAATAAATTCTTGATTTCAATATAATTCATAATTAAACATCATTTATAAGAAATAATATAGAAAACACCTGTATATTTAAATTAGTGTAAATAATTTTTATGAATCCATATTCTTTGTAGATTTGAAAACTTCATTTCCCTTACTTTCTATTATTTACTTTTGTTTTCACTAACGATAAATGCAAATGATGTTTTTGTCAAATATTCTTTTTATTTTTACTGTTTTTCTATTAATTATTTATTTATACTATGTTCAATATATCATGATGTATTTCTTAAACCACCTAACAACTTTACAATTTATTTGGATGGGTGGGTTTTAATTTTTGACTTATGGCGAGGATGTAAATTGTTCTTATCTTTAAAAATACATTCTGTCAGTGAAACTGTTGTTCTTTTTAATTATTTCATATTTTAAAATAATATGTGATTTATACTTATTTTACAATCTAATTTTTTTTTTTTTTTGAAAATTTGAATTTATGATGAGTATCACAGTAAAATATATAAAGTCCCATTTGTTATACTAGTGTATTATATAATAGATTTTAAATTTTATTGCTATTCTGTAATTTTTTTATTTTAAAATCATCTGTTGTTTGTTATTTATTATTGTTTTTTTTTCATCGTAAAGTTACATACAGATCTACCTATATCATTGTAATATTTTCAGGTTGTGATAATTGAAATTTAAGTATACTTTAATCATAGAAGTTAAAGTATTTTTTTATTTTACTGTAGTACCTATGACATTAGTGTTGATTACCAAATTAATTTTTAACTTAAATTTACATTTTTAATATTACTTTGTATAATTATTTAATATTATTTTTAATCTGTTAAATTATTATTAATAACAATTGATTTAGTCAATTTTGTACAAGTATAGACTTAAGTCTTTAAATTTGTCCTTAATAAATAAATGTATATATTCGACCTAAATACAATAACCATCATGATGTTGACTGTGCCTTATTTTAGGTTATCTTTGAGTACAATGTAACTAATTAATTATGTAATTAATGTAAAATTAGATTGATTAGTCTATTAACTAGTTATTATAATTTATAATAATATAACTAATAATTAATATTCTTTTTCAATCTATGATTATTTACTCTTATAATATATTATTTTAAACATTAATCTCTTAAACAACTACTGCTTTTGATGCATACATATTATTGACTATACTAAGTTACCCATTACATATTTAAATTTTATACAATAAGTGAAATGGTTGAAATAGACTTATTATGTATAGATAACCCACTGCATAGAATCTGCATACTAATCTGTTTACATTTATTATTTAAGTTATTATTATTTATTTATTTTAGCAATTTTTTTAATTATTTGCAGTTGAATGGATAAATTATTTTTGCACCAAGTTCGATCAAATTAAATTATTGAATGTGATTAATATTTGAAATAAACATTTAATTTATAAATTTATCTATTGTAATGGAACACTTGAGTGCTCTCTTGACTTTTTGCATATTTTATAAGTTGATATTACTTTTATATTAAATGGTTTTATTGATCATATTTTTCTGTAAGTGTTGCATCAATTATGCATAATATAAATACTTATTTAAAAGATACCAACTATATTTTGTTTATTACTTTGCTAAAATATAATCTTGTGTAATTTTATCAATAAATTGTTTATTACAATCATTGTATAAGTTAATAAATTATAAGCGCCCAGTGTGTACCTTTTTTATTGTATAAGCTCAATGTACCTTAAGGCATTTAAAATACAATTGTGACTACTAGTTTTTTTTTTGAAGACTAATTGATCATGTATTGGCTCATATATTATAAGATCATATATTCTTATTTAATACCTGTTACTAGACTCCGTTTATAACATTAGCTAGTTAATTAGTAATAAAATATCTGTCATGACAACATAATTTTTATATATTCATAAATCATAATATTTGTAAAATAAATTGTTCATAAGTGTTTTAATATACTTGATTATTTATTATTATTATAGATTGTTAATATGTGTATAGTGTATACTGAAGGCTCGAGCATATTATATTATATTATTATCATAAAAAGAGAGATTTTTTTAAATCTTTAGACACATAGTTAAATGGTTATTGAGATAATAATTATAAGAATATATTATTGAAATACAATATTTATTATAGTCAGTTTTAAGTTTTTAAATACTCATTTGTATTTGACCTCATTTCTTTGTTTTAAATGAAATAATTATAAATTAAAACAATATATTATAATAATACAATTTACGAAACAATTTTTAATTATTTTTAACAATCATCATCAATCAATTGTTAGATTCATATTAGGAAATTATTGAATTGAACAAAAATGATTTCAAATTTTGTACTTTTATAATGATGACGAATTATTGTACTAAAATTAGTTTAAGTGTATATTTAAAAAATTAATACTAATTAATGATAATTTTTCATTGTTAAATAGTTTTTAAAATTATTTTATGTGATAGAAATAACACAAGGAAGTTACAAAGGTATTTGAAATTTTCATGAATGTTTTTATTACTTTCAGTATTTTATGATTTTATTTTAGCTACTTCTATAATATTGTCAGCTCTAAACTATTCTTCAATTGACAACTCTTTACATAGAAATTAATTTAAATTCTCTAACATATATATGGCATGCATAATTCATTTCCATGCATAGAACATTAGTTCATTTCCAATAATATAGTTTATAATTTTTATCAGTTTAATTTAGTTTTTGTTGCCTCTAAAATATTGTTGTATCAATTATGATCTTAATAAAAACCAAACAATATCAATTAGTTTGTTAAAAAAAATATATATATTACAGTCTATAGTTGATTGGTAAATTTGTTTTATTAATGCGTTTGATAGTTGAGTTAGTTCAAGAATTGTTTAGGCAACTCCCCAAGAATATTTCTGTTAATCTTGATTTTATATCTGTGCCCCTAATCAAAAAAACCAATAACAAAGTAATATTATAAGATCGATAGAAACATGGAAGAATATTTTAAACCAAGAAGTGAAAAATAATTGTTAAAAAATGCAGCTTTTAAATTGTGTAAACATTTGGCATAGCAACACCGGGGGAGGGGTATCGTAAAAGAAACCAATTCATTTTGTAATTATATCAAATAAGAAGTATAGCCATAGATTATGAATATATTAAATAATTATCTTATAAAAATAAGTATGATTTTACCTTTTTCCAGGGTAAGACAATTTTCAAATAATATATGAATCAATTCCAAATAAAAATTACTTAATTAATTAATTAATTACTTTAAAGTAGAATCATATTCAAAGTTTAAATTAACATTCCTAGTCGAATATTTTCTGTAAACTAAATAAAGACCAAATAATATTATACTGTGTAAGTACCATTATATAAAATGTACATATACAATATACATTATACTTAACTTAGATACAATTATATTTAAATGTCGTATCTCTATATAATAGATTTATTATTATTACAATTCTAATTGTTTATCTGTAGATTAAAGTCAACAAACTCTATATTTCACTATAATTTATTCCACCATTTGAGAATAGCAATAGCTTTTTACACTTTTCACGATAGTTTTTACTGACTATGTTATTTTATATACCTATTTGCATAAAAATACGATAGATAAATTGTAAATTGTTTCTTTAAACTACGTCTTGTACTTTTTTTTTTAAAAAAAAAAGAAATTTAAATACTATAATGAATAACAGTCCAATAAATATGATTTATAGTAAAATTTCAATCCTGTATTTTAAATATTTGTATATTATATATTACCTAAATGACTTGGTTTATTTAAAATCTCTTATTTTTCGAAATAACTTGCGTAATATATTATAATTTTTTAACCATGTATATTGGCGATGGTACCGTTAAATTTAAATTGAAACACATTTAGGACTAAGACATAGAAAACCTATAACCTACCTATTGCAATTGTATACTTACTTTCTAAGTTCAGTACTCACTTTTTGTAATCAAATGCAATAATAGTATAACTAATTATATTATTAACCATACGTCATACTTTGGACTACACTTATAAATTTATCTTTATTGTTCAATGGCAGTATTTACAATCAGTGTGGCATTTTCTACCAGCTGGTATACCGCACATGCATCCTCCTGTAACATCTCCTTTTCCCTAAAACAAATCGTATAAAAAGAGTTTTTTTTAATATAAATTATAAAATATTTTCGGTATTCATTTATTATCGAATAGTTATTTAAAATTAGTTAGGTAGGTACCTACTTATTAGTTATGAATATCAGAATATATAATAGTACCTAGTAGGTATACTTATTACATTTAAAGTTTTTTCTTAAAAAATGGACGCATTCAACTCACATTTATATAACGTTCCTAATTCATTTTAAATCAATATTTAAGAGTAGAATAAAATTGTATTATTATTTTATACGTTTAAGTGTCAACTTACTTTAGGTCCCCATCTTGGACCCTTTGTAGCCCAGCAAATTTCCATAAAACATACCGCACATTTGATCCAATCACATCCCTGTTGTTTTGACAAAACTGTACTACATCCTGGACATATCATTGCATCGCCTCGATCGATTAAATTCTTTAAGTAAAATTAAGTAGTTCAAATATACGTGTGATGAATAACAATATTTCTCATTTTGATTTACCTCGAGGGTATCCAACATATCACTGTCACTGTTTTCCTTTATTGTTTTACATCCTTGTCCTTGTGTATGAATCGACTGAAAAAATAAAATGGTTTCGTTCTCAAAATGGCTAAAAAAATTGATCAACGGTATATAATTCAATTATATAGGTAAATGTTTTATAAAATAATATTTTAAATTCGAATTTACTACTTTCACCGGTCAATGACGTCATATACCTACTTAGACTGTTGGTAAATAATGTTAGATCTCATATTTTTTATAATAATAAACAAAAAAAATCACTATTATTATATTTTATATTATTTAATATTTATACAATTATTATTTGGATTGTGACACATAGAATTGCCCAAAATTGCCGCTGTTTAGTGCCTTGCAAGTAAATTTCTTATTGCCACAACCAGATTTTCAGTTACATTTTTTGATAAATGATCTTATATATAACCATCATAATTGAAGTTTTGCTATTGCAAATCAATAAAATCAATTTTTGCCCTTAAATTAAATACTGAATGTAAAACGGATTTGGTCATAAGTCCTCTTTTTGAATTAGACTGTTTTACTTGACAATTTCAACACAAGCCTATTAACTTACATATAGTGTAACTACCTCTGTTTTATATTACAATATATATTTTTTTTTTAACTCAGCCATCATCCTATTTCAATCACCATGTCCTACTGTCATATGTGCCATGTGAATTACATCAAATAACTCGTCTACAATATAAAATATCAGAATCATTCTCGTTTCTAATAAAATTGGTTTTTTGCCCAGCTATCTACGTTTGTTATGATACTTTTGACTAATGAAGTTATGCCACATACAAGACTCACACCGGCATACTGAACTTATTCAGCCATAATTGAAAAATAAAAAAGATAACTTAAGTAAGATAAATAAAAATCTAAATTTACATTTTTCTTGTAAAATCAAAAATTGTATATAGGTACTTTAAGTTGGTAAAATCGCACACTTGACACATCTTTTACTATTAATAGACGTCAATAACCGGCGATTGTCTACAGATACAAAATTTACCAATTTTTAGGTAAATAACGTCATTCACCGTAACATATATAAATGAAATTAAAAAAATGTAGAAAAAATTTAATTCAATCTTATGAAATGCAAAACATTTAGAGGGATCTATTAAAGCGTGTCTATAATAATAATGTAAATAATGGCATACATAATTATCAGTTAAAATTATAAAATAAGTATAGTATATCGCATTTTAATTATAGTTTTAAAAATGTTAACTTCGAAAAGATTTTTATCTTATTAATTTCAATTAAATTTTATTGGGAAACTTCTTCCTACTCATAAATTATATTGTATATTAAATAGGTTTTATATTATACGAAAAACAAATAAATATCATATGAATTAAGTATTCAAAAGTTAATTCAACACTAAGATTATCACAAATTTAAATCAATAAAATTATTTATTAATTTTGTTCAATAAATTAGAAATAAAGTTAAGAAGGTAATTCTTTTATGCGATTTAAATTGTCATATAACACTCACCCCACACCGAACGCATGTGATTGTTCCACAGACAGGGCATTTAAACTCAATGACTTCATTCTTGTCGTAAATTAAACACCAACCGGTGCAGTCAGGTCGTCGGCATTGAAACGATCCACCGTTGCGATCTTTTGCCAACAACTGTCTGGCGCGTTCCACCGACCTTTGCAAAAACCGTTCATATTCTTCGTCCGAATCCAATATCTATACCAAAAATATACAAGCAAATAATTATTTCGTGATCTCGGATGTCGACTGGTCGGGAAACTAAAAATAATAGGCAAACTGTTCATACTTTTTTTATTTCACGATGTTGCAACACTCCCGTACAAGAATATTTCTCGTCTATGTACGGACATACTACTTGTTCAGCTTTCGAATGGTCAATCGTCAATTTCAAACATGGCCTGAAAACATGCACATTTTTCGAAATGAATCAATAGTACGACGGCTTGAGCACAAAAATGATATGTGGACTAATATATGTAAGTATAACAGGTATATTATTGTGTACATAATATAATACGCATTTATGACCGAATAAAAAAATTTTATAAAATAAAACAAATAAAGTAACATATTTAATATATATTATATACATATAAATATAGATACATATTATTCAGATATAGTCCGGATTTAGATATAGGTATGGGAATAGGAGTATAGGAAAAATAACGAAATCGTATTTTCATACCTACAAAATACATGCAAACAATCACGTAACACAACGCCATTATTATCATATGTACATAAACACACAGTGCACTCAAAGGGACCGTTATGAAGTACTAGGTCACTTTGCATTTCCATAGCCATTAATTGCTGATAACAATTATTATCTTCCAATGGCAATTTTTTAGAGTCTGAAAAGTAGCAGATACAATTTACTACAATGGTCACAAATAAATAATGTATAAGATACTTAAATACAACTATAAAAGTCTTTATTGCATTACAAAAAAACGTTTGCAGCGGTTAGATTATCTTCAACGCAATCACCAATCACATTTAAAAATATTAAAGTAAAACTAATTTCGTATAAGCCTTACTATTAGGCATGTGAGATAGGTGGATACGTATACACTATATACATCAATACATGTATACCTAATCAATAGTTCGTTTGTAAAACACCTATAAGATAGAATATTTTGATTGAAAAACGTGAACGATAATAATTAATAATCAATAATCGTAGAAATGTGCTCTTTAGTACCAAAAATCGAAATTATTACATCATTGCTATGATAATTTTATAACTTTATTTAAATTATTAAACAAAGTATAGTTTAATCTTTCATTACCTTGTGTTTGAACTTTGTCAAATTGATGAATGTACTTATGTATTATAGTATAAGATACATTACCATATTAGTGATGATTAAGAAAAGAGATCACTGATATACCTACGCCTCCTTCTTTGCTATATTTTATACTAATCTAGTTATTGCACAAAATTAATCTCTCTTCTTAGTTCATACATAATGTATATAAATATGTATGCAGGTAAAATATATATCTTATACTTTTTCTCTCAAAGTAGGTAGTGGCTAGTGCTAATTATAATTTCTCAAACATGTAACCGATATTATTTTTATTGAACTTGTAATATAAATCATTACGAACAATTTTATATTAACTTGTTTATTTTTAGATATTATTATGAGGTAATAGGTGGGATTTTAAAACCAAATTTTAGATTAAAATAACGGTTTTTTTTTTTTTTTGTGCGTGTATCCATAACAAGGAAAGTGTTTTTGTACACGTTATTTTGTTAGATGCATTACAACTATCTTTTTGACGATGTTAATCGCGGCCTGCGAAATAAGTGACTATAATACATATACAAACAATATTACAAGTACCTACGTATACGCAGGCACACGGTCGCTGTGCTTGCGTATACGGATATTGTAATTTATTGGGTATTATTATATCGCACGGATAATAATCATCTTGCGACGTTTATGATAATAATAATAAAACAACGTATTATATTATACAGATGATTAGTAGGTATGGCTACCTCCGCCGCGAGTGATTGATTTCGATATCATTGTTTGGCGTGTTGCCCCGCACAGCGGAACCATCTCGAAATTCCGTGTGACCAAAAACGTCTGGAACATTATTCGCGTGCCTACGGACTATACTGCTCCGTCTGCAGTCGTAATATTATTTTATGCTAAACACCTAAACGTGCCACCCTCGCCCCGCACCGACACTCACCGGCTGTACCGGACGATGCACGCTCGACGGCACTTCTCGACGTTTTCGCTTCGACAACAGACCCAGACGTCTGCGTGCCAAGCGACAGCTTCACCGCGGCCACCGTCGAACCACTCAACTTCGGCGGCTCATCTGTTGTCTGCTTCGACTCGTCCACGGTGGCTGGCCGGTTTTCCCCACGATGACCGGCCGTCGTCGCCCGTTGTTGGAAGAACGCCAAACGCTTGTGCCGGACCAGTTGTGTTTCGTCGTCCACCGCCGCCGCACCACTGCGTCCACGCGCAACCGTCACGGTCGGCTCGGTCGGCGCTGTCGCGGCACCGGTGATCGACTGCGGCAACGTTACCGGCTGCAGTCTCGCGACCGGTGCATCGGCCACTGTGGACGGGTACGACTTTCGGATCACCGCGGCGACTATGGCGTTTTTGTGGTCGGCCGCGATCGTGGCTGGCTGCTGCGGCACCACCATCGCGGCCGTGCAGACGGACAGGTCGGCCGCACCGGTCTCGATCAGCCGGTTCCGACGATCGCATATTTCCGCCGCCCGCTTGTCCAACTCAGTCAGATTGGTGGCGGCCATGGCCGTGTACAACGCCGCGACCGACGTGAACCCGTGACCACGAGTTGAGCCCGTCGTCCGCCGTTCACCGCGTCCTACTGTCGCTGTCACCGATGTACCGACCGCGGAGTTTTTTTCGAAAAAATGTTTTTCGATTTTGTCTACGCGCTGCATCAAACGATCCCTCTCGTACTGCGATATCTTTCGTCTTACATTCGAACCGAAGAGTCCACCGTCCATACCGGTTTCCAATTCACCCGCGGCACATTTCACTCGCTGCATTTGCTGCTGTTGTTGCTGTTGCTGCTGTTGTTGCTGTTGCTTTTGCTGCTGTTGTTGCTGTTGTTGCTTTTGCTGCTGTTGTTGCTGTTGTTGCTGTTGCTGCTGTTGCTGCTGTTGTTGCTGTTGCGGCTGCTGCAGCTTTGGCTGTCCGACGGGAGGTTTTGGCGCCGGACCTTTTCTACGGCGTTGCGGCACGCCACGGTGGCCGGTTACGTGCGGCTGTTGAGGACGTAATTCCGCAGTCGGTGGTGGCGGCGCTCTGTACTTTTTCCTGGTCGTTGTCGCAGTACGCCACTGCATAGTCGTCATCGTTTTGGCCGTTTCCACGGCTACAGACGATCGCGACGGTCCGGCCACGGTCGTCAGAATTGGAAGCGACAGCGGAGGTTGTTTTAATGGTGCTACTGATGGTGGAGGTGGTGGTGGTGCCACCCTTTTGTTGCGCCGTCTGGTGCCCGTCATCGTCCCGACCGCACACTTCGTGGTAAGCGTGGTCGTTGGTGATTTCTTGTACGCGGTACCGCGGCTTGACGACGAGCAATGTCCGCCGCGGTCGAAACGTCGTCGTGCCACTGGTAACGTGGCCGCGTCGATGTACTCTACCAGGTCGTCGTCACTTTTGTCCGCTCGCGTTTGCTGCTGTTGCTGTTTCTCCTGTTCGTCGTCATCCCGCCGTTCGCCGTCCACGTACGCGAAACTGTACACGGTGGTCGTGCTACCGGACCATCGGGACCAGGTGGCCACGGGTCTCCGGTGCGTGGCGATCGGCGTCACGGCCGCGTAGTCGCCGTCCTGTTCCTGCACGTATGCTTGCTGTATGCGCTTCAGGTCGTCCCGGAACCACGCCGAATCGTCGTCATCGTCGTAGTGCTTGCTCCTCCGGAACCATTTCATAATGGAAAACGTCGAATACCTGTTTCGCCTCCTGTCCGTGGCGTAATAACGGCAATGGAGGCCTCCGGATCTTGTCGCTGCTCCTCCGCCGCCGCCGCCGCCGCCATCACCAGCAACGACGTGCCGGCGGTCATACGTAGACGAGAAAACACTGGACATTATTGTTGGTGCACGCGAACATATACGAATATACTCTTCCGGTGATCCGATTTAAATAACGTTTAAAATGCCGACCGGTGACATTGTCTGACGGCCAACGGTATGGAACGGAAAAATAATTGTGAACTGAAAAGCAAAAAAAAAAATTTAAAAAAATTTCTAGATTTGGCTAGAATTGTTTATATACAATTATATTTACTAGGTTTTAATGTTTTATTTGTTTTCTATCGCGAACTACGTGCTAATCTCGCAGTTGTCGTGTCCCATGAGAGTCCAGTGTCTGCGACGCACGGACTATTCAGTGACAATTATTATTGGCCGCCATCGTCGTCGCGGTCGCCGCAGTCAGCTGAAAGCGTGTGCGTGGAGTTGGCATGAGATTTTAATGTAAACTATTTTTGTTGATGCAAGAAGAAGAAAAAAATGGTAGTCTCGGGTTATGTATAGCGACGCGGCCGTGCCATGCCAATAACTTTAACGTTTTAAGGAATAGGTGTGTGTATAATAGCATGTAATAATAGAACACATAAAATATTTTGTGGATCGCGACGGTTTGATGTCTTACGTTTCTATTGAAATGCTCACAGAAACCATTAAATTATACCAATTAGGAATATATGTAACTATGACTACATGTATTTTTCTGCAAACAAACACATTATTATTATTACTAGATGAAATTTTTTTCCCCATTATAACAGTCATTTAATTAACTCCGGGCAAAATATGTTACATTCGTTAGACTGATTAACGATTAGAAAAATAATGAAATTGGTTTTTAATAATTCGCCATACACGAACCAGGACATATTTACTAATTACTATAATATGTGTAATATAAACGCGTTTATATATATATAGTAAGTATAAGTACACGAGTACTTATACTTACTAACCTCAGTACTTTGTAAAAAATTTTTAATACCTTATAAAGTTTAAAAATTACATACAAAATATGATACATGACTTGATTTAAGATATGAATTCAGTGTTGTGGAGAATACTTGTGGTTTTTTATAGGCTTATTATTAATTCAACATAGAGTATGATATTTATATTTAATATTAGAACACTAACATACAGTAATTACTATACTTAGTAACCTATAAGTTAATAACAAACGACTCGAAATGTCGCGAATGAGACAATAGATATAATACTCATTGTCTCGTTCTACTTTCTTATATATAATATTAACTATTAAGTAGATATTTTAACTGATTACTAATATTATAATTATAAAGAAATAATAATAATCTGAGACTAAATATTTTTGTAGAAAACCCCTTGTTTGCTCCACAAACTTTTTAGGTCATAATTAATTACTGATCAAAACTATAATAAATTCGAATAAACATTTAACATAATTGTTCGAATTAAATAACAAAGTATTCAATATAAATTAGTATTGAATGCAAAGAAAAGTATTTTAAATGCCATAGAAAGTACTTAATGCTGAAAGTATTTAAATACTCTACTTCAAATAATTCACAACACTGATACTAAATATTTGGTATAAAGTTTATTAAAATACGATACTAGGTATAATGATAAATTGTATCCAAAAACAGATTAACTATAACCACTTTTCAAATCAAATTTTTCTTGAGCATTGGTTATTGTGTACCTGGGTAGGTATCATAAAATGCATTTTGTAAATAATTTACGCAATATATTGGATACAAAATGCAAAAATGCAATTTTCGTAACTCTTGTAGTTTTATATAGTATTTTATATTGTAGTTTTAGATACAGATAAAAGATAAACAAATTAAATTCATCTACCAAAAAGATAAAAGATAAAAATATTTTATCCAGATAAATAACAGATAATTATAGAAATTAAAATTAAAACAACTAATTTAAAAAAACATAAGTACTTACCATCATGTCAGTAGGTACACGCCTATATAATATGTTTATTTTCGACTTAACTTATTATATCATGTTGTGTATCACCATTCACCAAACATTAACATCAGCACATATAATAATATAAGGAACCAATAAGATCCAAGGAACTCTAGGGAGTAACAAAGTAAATTAAATAAAAATTTGGGAAGTCACCCTACTGTAAAGTAGTGGTCAAGTGGACCAAAAACAAAATTCACTTAGTTAATAATATTTTTAGAAATAATATTTTTTACAAGTACAACATAAAATTTGTTAAATATGTTTTAAATCTAATCAATTAAAATTGGATTAGAAATAGTCCATAGATTTATATTATATATAAATAGCATCTCATGTATTGGTTGACAGATTTATTAATTATCATTAATATCAAGATATGTCAATATGAATCATATATTATTATTTTTATTAGTTTCAGACGTATAGTGAATACGAAAAGAATATTCGGCTGGTTTATCTTTATTTCTCAATGAATAATATTAATAATATTTTATAATAATATTATATTTTATGGAATAGTTTGGAACGGCGGTGGTTATAACTTGTCATCTGTTCTATTATTCGTATTTTAATTATAATTTAAAAATATTTATAAAATTCTGTGAAATAACACTGGTCGCGAGTCGTGACAGTAATATACTAATATAGGTTACTTATATATAAATTTAATTATAAATAAAACTATAAACCAAATACAGAATATTAATTACTAATAAGTAATAAGTACTAAATTGGAATAATTTATAGTCTTTTCAGAAAAACGTCATATATTTTTAGCCCTGTATGTTATTTTACGTACAAGTAGTGCCTGAGATAATGAGAATAAAAATGAAACATTTTGGTACAGATCTATCTAATTTTCATCAAAAAATTTATCTTTTAAATTTATCTAGATAAGATAAAAGATAAAATAATAATTATCTGGATAATTTATCTAGATAAATTAATCTAGATAAGTCCTAACACTGTTTATGACTAAATGTAGGTAGCTTATTTTTCAATGACCTTAAGTTTACTATCAGGAAAGTATTTACAGAGGGTCGTACATAGTTTTAACGTTTAATACATTTTTGGTATACGATTTTCATGGATTGGTATTTGGTTGGATGGAAGAAATGATTTATTTTTAGGTATAAATGAGTATAATAATGTAATCTATGACTGGTGCCTGATGGAATACTAACGTTTCAGAACAATTGCATTTTTATTTTAATTTAGCTTAATGGGTGTTGTTTGCATAATAGTTTATTTTAAACGAGTTCAATAACTAAGTAAGGGCGCCCGCAGGGGGGAAAACGGGGCCATTGCCCCCCCTGGGAATTTTTAACTGTACCATTTTACCATTTAATAAATATAAGAATATTGTTTAAGTCAAATTATTAAACATCTAAATATTATTATTTTATTATCAAACATTACTATTAATTTGATTCTATTATTATTTAATTAGTGAGTATATTATATTTTAAGTAATTTTTATCTTGCCCCTGGTGGGATTTTATCCTGCGGGCGCGCTTGTAACTAAGTGTGTGAAGGTATTATCATTGGTTATACAGTATATTGTATAATCAATGGTATTATAAATGTAATATTTGGTTATTTCGGTACCAAAATCAGTAATTCTATTATAATAGGAAAAAAGTAAAGGAACACATTATTAACATATCATGGTTATGTCATATGTGTAAAGTTATTTGTTTATTAAAGAAAAATGGGCACATGCCCAAGATGGAAAGAGTGGTATGAGATTACGTTGATAACGAATATAACCAAGCAAATAAAAATACGGTAAAATGAACACCTAATATATAAGTTAAAAAGAATGAAAAACGTCAAAGACGGAATAATTATTGGCAAACTTCATTGTATGCGTGTGACATAAAATCAAACTAATTTTGATCTAATGATATTAATGATGTTCTGAAAAATGGAAGATGTCAGTATTTAAAATAATTATCTAACGATTAAAGATATATTTTATTATACTAAATTATAATTGTAATGCACAATTCATCGAATCTTATTGCTAAAAACAATACCACCAACAAAAACCACAAATTTTTATGTAGTTACTTACTCTTGAAATGTATATATATAGACATCTAGTAGCTAGATACTTTTTTCAAATAACTTTCCTTTTCCTGCTGGTCTACTCACTGTGTTGTACTGTACTATTTAGTACTGTTATATATAGTGATTAGTAGTGATTAATCAGTACTTTATAAATGTATTTATGTTTTTCCGAATAATAAGCTATACCTCCTTATCTACTATTGTCTACTTCAATGTACAAATATATAAAATATACATGTATATTGATAATTTGTTTCCGACCAAGTAAACTAAAATTGAATTCTGAATCCAAGGTCGTGTCAGTGTGTCTATGCATTAATAAAAAATTCGATTCGCCTGATAACTAAAACATGACTATAAAATAAGAACAAACAAAGTGTGTAATTCTGATTTCAGAATTAATTATGTTTAATTTTCATAATACTACAAGAATTATTTTATGTGATAAATAATTGTAATGATAATTATAAATAATAATTTATCTCTTCAATCTAAGTGCTTTGAGTCTAGCTCAATACTAGTACAGTGAGTATTAGTATTAGTAAGTATGTAAATAATAAATCCACGTTATAATCTATCCCACTAAAAACAAACATCCATAATAAAAATTTTGATTATAATGTTAAATGTTTGGTTTTTTGGATTTTGTTCAATCATGTTGACAATACAAAGTATTATTTTATATACCTACTTACTAGACTTCGCCTTATTTTATATACTTATTTTGTGTCATAACTAGGACGCAAATTTTTATGTAAATACATGATTTTATTGAATGCAAATTTCTAAATTGTGATTAAAAATAAGCACGTTTCATGACACCCTGAATAAAATGAGACTTAGTTATTTCACATATTTTCACATATTTTGATGTAAATACATAATAGTATTTCTAAATATTACACCAATATTTACACATTTCGTAAATATTTTGCTTTTTTACACCTAGGTATACAGTTTTTATTTTTATTAAAATTATTATATTGCAATTTGGAAATTTTGTAATTATTAATATATTATTAATATACGGAGTTTTATAATAAATAAGAGATAACTGTTAAAGCTTGTTAGCGCGAGATTACAATTTGTAATGTTGCCCTACCGTCTAACATATATAGGTAATATGAAATATGCCCTATTAACATCGATCAAATTAACAAATAATTTTCTTTATAATATTGATTTAAAATACTTAAATTAACTAACTAGATTAACTTTCCAGTAAGATTTAAACAATTTACAATATTAGAAAGAACTACCAGTTATAATTATAACAATTAATTTAGGTACATAAGATTTAAACAAGTTAGAACAATAAATAAGAAAAATAATAAATTATAGATTTATAATAATTAATAAGAAATCTTTTTAGTATTTCAATCGTTCTCCCGGATCTTCTCACCATATTACTATTATTCTCATTATTTACCACAGTTACAGTTTGTTCTATATCAATCTTCTTCTTCGTCTAATTCTAGGCTTAACGTTTTCTTTTTTCTAATGAATTTTATATTTCTTCGTAATTTTTTTCCACTGCTATCTTTCACTAAATAACATCTAGGTAAATCTAATTTTTTTATTGCTCTTGCTTCACTCCAAGTCTTATTAAATCTATCCTGTATCCATATTTCTACAGTTAAACCGCATCTTATCTTATAAAAACGATTCTGTTCAAACTTGTGGCCACCTTTATTAGCCCACGACGCGCGGCGCAGGGAAACCAGTCCGAGCATTTTTGCGTTTTCCTTGTATCGTAATTCGTAATGATGTCAGTCCGTCGCGAACGTTGGTCGTCACCCTTGTATCGTAAAACACCGGGCGATCGCGTGCGGCCATCGTTCAATAATTGTGCACTCCGTGTCATTTCCGACAATTGTTTTCCGACGCGCTCATTGTGGCCGTTGTTGTTAAAACCGTACCGTTGTAGGTACAGTTGTATTGTATTGTATTGTTTGTACGCCGGTAGCCGGTTTGATAACTATATCGGGTGCGGACACATTTTGTATTCGTCACCGCCCGCCGTCGGTCTGCGGCATTTATTAAATTATTTCTGGCCCGCACGCGAATATCAGCCGTCGTCGTTGCTGTTGCTGCCGCCGCCGCCGTCTTCTCCACCACCACAATCGACCTTCACGACGGTGTCGGTATTTATATTATTGTTATTTATTATGTATTATAATTTATCAATTATTAATTGTTATTATTAACAAATTCGCTGGCGATTATTATTATTATTATTATTATTGTTCACTGTACTCACTACTCAGTTAAATATTCAAATAATATATGTACCCCGGTACGTTCATAATTCTTATATTATTGTTTTGTCGATAACACCACAACATATTCATGAACATCCATATATTTATTTATTATAGTTGTTGGGCTAAATGCCAATTGATAGCCGGCAACGCACTAAGTCATTTCACACAACTGTAAGTTATTCTATTAGTGAATAAAACATAGTAGTGTTGAACATTTTTAGATTTTAATAATGTAAAATGTTCATTGTAAATTTAAGTCAATAATGGAAACTAACCAACCTTTAGTAAATTTAATTTCATTTGTTACATCTTGAATATTTTTACTACTTAAAAACTTTGAAGTTTGTGAATAACTTTTCCTAAAGTATTAAATGAGAATTTTGGGCTTCTGTATTTTTGAGTAATCTATTAAATTAGATATCCTATACAAGTTAAAAATATCAAATAATTCATCGGTGTCTTAAAAAATCAATATTTGATTTTAAAGGAAACGGTAATTTATGTATTCAGCTTTGAAAATGTAGAAAAATTTATCTTAACTGTTAAATTCAATTAAATTAATTAATTAATTAATTCAATATTCATTATGTCTATCATATTTTAATTTATAAGATATATTATTTATTGTACTTTTTCAATATTTATACAAAAGAAATAAGTACAACTTATTTTTGTTTTTCAAAAAAAAAAAATGTTTTGATTTTCAAAATAATTACCAAATTAAAACCATATGTACATTTCCTCTATGTCAAATTTTTTTCAAAATATTATATTGATTTTTAAGCCACTTATAGGCATTTAAAATATTCGAATTTTTTACATTTTTTTTTTTTAATCGGTGATAAAAAAAAATTGACTAATACAAAATACTTGAAAATTTAATAGAACATTCCACAGAAGTAATTATTATTGTCATTCAAAAATTATTAAAATCCATAGACACAATTTTTTTTTTATAAGCGTTTGAACAGCGAATATTGATATAAAATTACATGTAAAATATAATATATATATATATGTATAATATTCTAGACTGACAAATGATATCGGTTTTTGAAATTTGCTCTAACTTAAAAACAAAAAACCGTAACAACTTGAAATTTTCACCAAATTTTTATATTGGCATTATCTATACATACTTAAGTTTCCAAAGTATTTTGACATATTTTGACTTATTTATAGACAATTTAAATTTTCGATTTTTATGTTTTTTTTTAAAAAATATCTATAAAATTTTTTTGGCTGTCCGAAAACTCTTGAAAATGTATTAAAGGATTAATTATAAGTTATACTAATTGTAAATAAAAAATATCGGAGATGGTTTCACTCAAATTTTTTTTATAAGCCCATAAAGTTCAAATTTGTATAAAACATATTAAAATCGCGATAATTTGCAAGTTATATTGTAATTGAAAATTCATAAAATTTTTTCTGTTTATACTTCAGGTTCAAAATTTTAACACTAGGTTTTTCATAAGCTAATCTTCAAAAATATATAAAAAAATTTCTACCCGACTTAAAAGAAAAAATGTTATGACTATTTCAGTTTAATATTTTGAATTATTATTTTTTCAACTAATTAGTCTATTATATTTTATATGATATACAATTCTGTTTTACTTTTATTATACTTATTTGATGGTCAATATTATCAAATGGGCAATAAATAATGCAGTAAACATTTTCCCCGCATCTTTTAATATAGAGGAAAAAAATGACCAATCGACACATCAATCACACTTCCAAAAATTTATGAGAATACATTTTTAACTTATTTTAATTTAATTGTTCAATTAAATAATCAATGTACTAAATTATTGTTACTGTTTGATGAAACTTCATAAAGATCTTGGTCTTAATATTATTTTAAACTTGGAAGTAAAAATAATTGCACAGGTGGTCTATGATTTTATTTTCACTACTTTCTTAGCTTCTTAAAATAGATAAATACTCATAGCACCGAATTAATTTAAGTTGTTTCAACTCTGGCATTCTAGAAATACCCTTTTTCAACGTCTATACTTTAGAGCCTAAAAATGTGTAATATGCCTATCCTGTGTAATACAAAAAGTAAAATGTACTTACTACAAATTTATAATAAATACAATTGTTCTCATTGGAGTTACAACAATTGCTTGCATCATAAACAAATATTATAGATTTAGTTTGTTCAAAATCCAGAAATACTACATAATTTCTGTAATAAATTTAAGTTAATCCGCAGATAGATTATTATAATTATCTTTATCTGTAGAGCACCAATAGTAATAGCAATAGCTATAATTGTATCAATATTCAACATGTAATAATAATTATTATTAAATAATTGAACATTTAAGGATTTGCAATGCACACGGCAACTCGAGGGTAATCTGTAAGTCACTTTCAAAATTTATCGCCAATTGTCGCTTATAAAATATCCATCAAAAGCGTTAGCTATGTTATGTAGATATCATAATACCGAGTTGGTACTTGGTGTGTTACTGACCATATTATTATGAAATATGATTGTTAAAAATATAACATAATATTTGATAACCGGCGTACGACTTTTGCGGGCAATATTAATTATTAGTATCGAACATTAATCACGAAGTATCTTAATTCGTGGTCCAGAGTAATCGTACTTCGAGACTGATTGATTTACATATCCTAATATTATTCCCTGCGACATTATTGTTAATATTATTGGAGTTGTTCACGATTATTGTCAATATTGAATAGTTCACGATTATAAAGGAGTAATAAGTAATTATTATAATTTTTTGCAATCGTAAAATCGTTTGGACATTAAGATTTCCATGTTTATATTCCCCTTTGCCGTGTCAATCAATATTCACTCAATATTTACTTATTGTAATACTTAATACTTATTATTATTATTTTTTTTTTATAGTATCACTAAGTTATTACCGGCCGTGTTCACCGGTTGCTCCATTGAACTATATGATAACTGGAATGCTCACCAAGCAGTGTTGCCCGAAACTGTATGTTAGAACGAGATGGGACATACTAATGGTGTTACTATCTTTGTCTTACACATGGCGCTAATATCTTAAATTCATTTACCGCGACATTATTTTAGTTTGATTCATAAAATTTGGTATCTTATTATTTATTTTATAACTTCCACAAAATCTCTATGA